>CAOJBK012576226.1:0-13055 GCA_948294925.1 Codiaeum variegatum | reverse complement strand
CTCTTTTAACAGCATAGAGGGCTTAGTCATTTATCAAACTTTTTGATAAATGTTTAAACCTAGGTTTGGACCCATAACTTCAGCCAAGGATATAATTATCAATTTATGTGCAAAATAAAAATTAGAACAAAGAAAGGTTATAAGCATTAAAAAACTCTCGTCCTCCTTTATTAAGCTCCCCAAATGTGAAGCCTCTAGCTTGAAACACACCTAGTTTTTCCCAAAAACTTGATCTCCTCTTCTCTTCAAAAAGCTTAAACCTTCTCTCCTTTGGTTGCCCAAATTTTAGTTCTTGCTTCTCTACTTAAGAACTTTAGACTTATGGATTGGTTTTGGACTTACAAGCATCTCCACACTCCTTTCTCAAAGGAAAATAGAAGAAGAGTTAATGCTTGAAGAACTATTCCTCAAAATAAACTCTCTCTCTCTCTCTCTCTCTCTCTCTCTATATATATATATATATATATATATATATATATATATATATATATATATATAGTGTGAATTTTAAGTTTTCTCTCTCTATCTCTTAGAGATTTTCTCTCTCTAGCCCGAGGAAGAAGATGATGAATAGTTCTTCATATCTCTTCAATGTGTTAAGTATCTTAGGCAAAAAGATGACACCAACTTTTACTTATACCCATATGTTGCTTTTCCTTAGAATAAGGGGAAGAATGGGAACTTTGTCTATTTGACTAGTTAATCATTTGATCAGTCAACTAATCAAATAGTTTAGCACTTTAGTTAGCAAGAATCACCTTTAAACCCTAATTAACCACATTGAAAGTGGATTAAGCTAATATCTTATGTTATGCTTAATAATTTAATTGTTTATCCACAACCATTTCAATTAGTCATGCCCAATCATATCTTATACAAACTATGACATAATTGAATTAATGACTTTATGATTTAAACTTTAAGACATGTTAGGGTCTTTCTAAATTTAATTACAAGTTTAATTCAAACATCATTAATACTTAATTAAACTCTTTAATTAATCATTAATATGATTCATTCAAGCTAAAGGAATTTTTATATTGTGTGTGACTTAGGTTCATGTACTAATTAGCAATGGGATAAAGAAAACTCTTTTCTTTCCACCAAGTGTGTAATCCTCATTGCACACTTAGTCCCATAAGTCATGAGTGATGCCTAGCATAACATATCATGACTACCTAATTAGAAATAAATGTCTGTGATCATATCCTTGACATTACATGGACCCCTAGATCATAATTACCATGCACTCGAATTCCTTCATTACGGATTCCTAATCTTAGCTAGGGTCATGGAATAGTCAAACCTTATATGCTAGATCATATGACATCTATCCACTTTGAGTTCTCGATAAACCCAGTTCCTGCTAGAAACTCTTTCTAGTGAACTTTATCAATCTTGACTAGGGATTTGCATATTAAAAATAACTAGAAGTCATAGGATTCCTTCCTTGGTTACCCAAGTTAATGAATCCTTTCTTGGTTGAACACTTATCCCAACAAATCATTGATTATGGCCACCGAATGCCATATACAAATACATGAGTAGCATCGGTATGTAAGTAGTAACAAACCATAGCCATTAATATGCCAGATAACATGTCACCTCAATTCTAAAGATTATATGCACAATTATGATCTAGATGATGTGTTATTAACTAGTTGGTAACGACCCATGTATCCATCATCTAACATCATTGTTCAACTTACTCATCCAATGAGTATGTTCACATGTTGTCACGACATCATATGTCTATAGCATGAGACTCACTACCTCCATACCAATAAGTATCTCATACTTATCATGGATGACAACAGAGGTGATGGTCTTTTGGATTAATGGCATCCTTATCAATAATCTTATAACCATAAACAACCTTTAATGTATCTGACAAAGGGCAATCTATCATTCATATTCTCAAACTCTTTGAGAACATGTTCCCTTACAAAATACTTAAGGGACATATATATGTTCGATACAAGGAATATTTTTCATTTAAAAACATATATGCTAAAGCAAGTTAGGTTTTTCATTTACATTTATATGATGAGTATAAGCTCTAGGGCATATACTGCTAACAGAGAAAAGAGAAGCACTATACGCCCATATGCCAGTCCAATGACTTAGGTAGCTAGTTTAACAATAACATACGTTCCTATGGGTGAACCCATTCACCCGTATCCCTTTGACATGAAGGGTGAAATTAACGATCCATGCAGTGGAAGCGATTTGAAAGGGAAATTGAATCGTGAAAGATTCGCATTCCGATTTTCAAAACTTTTTTGAAAACTATATTTTGTTAAAACTCTTTTAACAAAAACTAGGTTAGGTAATGTTTCAAACTCTTTGAAACTTTGCCCTAACCTAAGGTTTAGTAAATAAATTTTGTCAAAACTCTTTTGGCAAAATCACTTAAAATTTCAAACACTTTGAAAAATCAATTTTATGTCAAAACTCTTTTGACATAGAGGGTTTAGACATTTATCAAATTCTTTGACTAATGACTAAACCTATGAAAGGACCCATAACTTTAACCATGGATATTCTCATCAATTATGTGCAAAACACAAGTTGAACAAAGAAAGGCTAGAAGCAAAAAAACCTCTCGCCCTCCTTCTTTAAGCTCCCTAAATGTGAAGCCTCTAGCTTGAGACATACCTAGCTTTTCTTAAAAGCTTATTCTTCAATTCTCTTCAAGAAGCTTGAATCTCCTCTCATTGGTTACCTGAATGATTGATTCTTGCTCCTTTACTTGAGAATTTGAGACTTGAAGATGACTTTAGACTTTGATTGCTTCTCCACACTCCCTTCCCAAGGGCTAATTGAATATGAGTTTGTATTTCAAGAAATGCTCTTCAGAATAAACTTCCTCACTTAATTTTGTGTGAATTTAAAGCTTTCTCTCTCTAACTCTTAAAAATATTTTCTCTCTAGCTCATTGAGAAGATGATGAATAGTTGCTCCATCATCTTCTAATTGCTTGAGAGTGAATGAAAAGTGTTAGGCAAAAAGATGAAGCCAAGCCTTTATACTCCATACTTATCTAACCACTATTCCTTAAATTAAGGAGCTATGTTGGAAGATTATGGTTACTTCTTCTAGTTGAAACTTGACTAAATGATTAGCTAATTAGTTAACTAAATTAAGCATGTAATTAGTAAGAATCATCTTTAAACCTTAATTAACCACATCTCATGTGGATTAAGCTAACATAACATGTTAAGCTTAATTATTTTAATGTTAATCCAAAACCATTTCAATTAGTCATACCTATTTGTATCTCATACAAACTAAGACTTAATTGAAATTTCCTTTTTGTGAATTAAACATCCAGACATGCTAACATCTTGTAAATTTAATTACATGTTTAATTATATCATCATTAATAATTAATTAAACTCTTTAATTAATCATTAATATGATACATATAAGCTAATAGGAATCACCATTTGGTATGTGACTTACAAGGTTCATGTTCTAACTATCAATGGGATAAAGAAAACTTATTTCTTCCAACCAAGTGTGTTAACCTAATTACACACTTAGTCCTATAATTCGCGAGTGATGTCTAGCATAACATATCGTGACTACCCAATTAGAAATGAATGTTGGTGATCATATCCTTGACATAAGCATGGAACTCTCAATCATAATTACCATGCACTCAAATCCTTTCATTACAGATTCTCGATCTTAGCTAGGGTCATGGAAGAAGTCAAATCCTATGTGCTAGATCATATGACTTCTATCCGGTGTGAGTTCTCGATAAACTAGTTCCTACTATAAACTCTTTCTAGTGAACCTTATCCACCCTTGTCGGGGATGTGCATATCAAGAATAACCAAAAGTCATAGGATTCCAAAAGTCAAGGAAGATACGACTCATAGGCTCCATCATGATCAAAGGAGGATCAACTGGTATAACTTTCTCTAAAGTCATTTGGGCCATGACCTGCTCACCTAGATAGAACTCCACAGTCTCAAAAGAACCCAAGACAATCCATCTATCGGTAAAAGTGATACCCAAGGCAAAAGGATAAACATCCCCCAAAGCACTACAACCAAAAAGGCACCATCCAACCTGAAAGGACAATAAAAAATTAGAACCTATGAGCAAATAAAAGGTGAAGCTATTCAAAGCATACCTCGATAACTATGGCTAAAATTCCTTAATATTCAAAAAGAAGGAATCAATATGAGGAGTTTCCTAAGACTCCTTACATCATATTCTCCCCACCAAGAGTAGAGTGTCATCTCTGACAATAGTCTTTGGGGAAATGGCTAAAATATGAGAAAAAGTCCATAGCTGTAAAAGACAAAATTAGTCGATGGTGAAAGAAAAATCTCATAATAGATGAAAGGGAAATATCAACATCCCAGACTATCAAAGTTACATGAATGCCTATCCCGTGATCAAATTGGACCTCAAAAGGACTAGAAAATCCAAAAAAATCTAATTGAATCAGATTGGACTTGCTACCATAATAGTGGCCCAAAAGCCAAGGCCTAGGCCTATGAGCCCAGGCCCTAGCACGTGAGCTAAGGCCCAGGCATATGAACCAAGGTTCATGCACATGCGCCCATGCCCTGACACATGAGCTTATGGCCTGGTGCATGAGCCAAAGGCCTGGCTCACGGGCCTAGTTTCCTGACTTTTCTGGCTTAGTTTGTCTATAAATAAGACCATGGGTCACTTTTCAAAACAAAAGTTTTTGCATCGAACCTCTGCCAAAATATTTTTCAGACAAGCTTTTTACGCCGAAACTCTACCGAACTCACTCAAAAATACCTCCAAACACCAAAATTCTGACCAAAACTCTAGACATCCTAAATTTTGATTAGAAATTCATTCCATAATTCACGGATAAACTTTTAATCAGTTCTCTGACAGACCTCTCTGAACACAATGGAGACCCGATCCAACTTCATCAAACCATCTCAACCTCCAGTTCCAAAGTCTCAAAAGCCAAAGGTAGTATATCCAAATGGTATAATACTTTGGTTCTGAATTAAAAGTCCTAAAACGCTAACTTAGGCAATTTAATAATCATAAAAATTCATTTTAATTAATTAAATCCTGAATTGGTTAATAGCATTTTCGGTTAATTCTTTACAAATTAAAATGAATTAGCTCCTGAACACAACTACCAACCCAATGTTTTTCAAAACAACCCCAACCCTTCATGAGAATGGAGAACGGTGTGGATTTTGATTCCTATTCAAAGGGATATGCTGGCAAACCGTTCAAAGGCTTTAACTCTGAAATCTTTTTCTTATCTTTTTTTTTTAATTTTATCTCATTTTCTTTTTTATGTTTTCTCTCTATTATTTTCACTTTTCATTAGTTATATTTCTATTGCCATTATTGTTCTATATTATTTATATAATTTGGGAATGTGTACCTCTTCCAGACCTTATAAGCTAGAGAAAGGATCACCTTTCCTTTTATTATTTTTGATGTAATTTATTTTATTTCTTTATTGTTATTTCTGTTCCATTTTGGGGATGCGTGCCTTCCCTAGAACCCTTTGGGGATGGGGGAAGGACCCCTATTTATGTTTTATCATTTTTTTTATTGCTTTGCCATTATGTTTGTTATTCATGTCATATAAACTACTCATGCATCAATATAGTATGCTATATTCTGTTCATTCACCATAATGGTATGGCATGCATACATGAAACAATCTTTTTAACCAAAACCATACAGATTTTTAAGTCAAAGTTGTTTAGGAAATAATCTATTTTTTTTTAAATAAATGTTTTTATCAATCATGGATTTCCGAATCCAGGATCCACTTTTGATTCAAGGCTCACATTTTCCTTATAAATTGGGCAAAATATCAGTTTACTAAAAATAGAGTTAATTTTAGTTTTTTAATTACCATGAAAATTTAATAGTTTTCTAAAAATGAAGTGGCGACTCATACATTCACACGTAAACCCAACAAGCTCATAAGGGGTTCACTCTTAATAAAAAATTTAACCCTTTGTTGCAAGGTGGATGGGACTGCCTTAGCGTAATGAATCCATGGCTTCTAAGAGCATGTTAAAGTATGAGGGAACATCAATAATCTAAAAGGGAATTTGAAAGTTTGTAGGACTCAAGATGATTGTCAATGTTTCTACCCCTAAAACTTCCCTTTTGGAGTTGTTATAGGCCCTTACTATTTGAGCTCTGCCTCACTATTTTTCTTGTTCTTTTTACTCACCTTCTTTTTTCCCACTTTCCTGGGCTTCCTTTCCTTCTCCATTAGTGGTTCCTCCGGCACTTGTTTCTTTCTCACCAACTCCTCCTTTTCCTTTTTTGTTTACACACTCAACAAAAGTATTGTTAACCAAATTCAACTCTTCCTTTGAACTTTCATTTTTAACAATTGAGGCACAAAAATTAACTTGTTCAAAAGTGTGTAAATGAGATCTTAGGAGTTGGAAGACAATGCTTTCATCTCCAACTCAAAGGGTCAACTTGACCTCGTACACATGAATGATGGTTCAGGGTGTGGACAAGAATGGCTTACCCAAAATGAGTGAATTGTCTACATTTTCCTCCATCTCAACCACAATAAAGTCAATAGGAAAAAAAGAAATGGTTGATCCTGACTAACACATCTTCAATGATACCCTTAGGATAGACAATTGACTTATCTGCCAATTGAATACTAAGATGTGTTGGTTTAGGCTGATCCAAACATAAAGTCTTAAAAACTTTGTAGGGCATTAAGCTAACACTTGCCCCAAGATCGGCTAAAGCCTTTTCAATATCTAAGCCACGTAAAGTGCAAGGGATAATAAAACTCTCTGGATCCTTAAGCTTTTGAGGTAGCTTTCTAAAATTCATGGAACTCTCCTATGATAGTTGGACAACTGAGACCTCTTCCAACTTACCCTTCTTGATAAGCAACTCCTTTATGAACTTTACATACTTTGACATCTACAAAAGAGCTTCAACCAAAGGTATACTATTATGTAATTACATAAAAAGGGAAAGAAACTTACCATAGTCGAGGTCCGGTGAACTTTGACTTAGCCTCACCGAATATGACACGTAAGGCTTGTACTCCAAAATTGGAGATTTTAGCCTTACCACCTCTTCCTCTTGAGCTTTCTCTTTGGTCTCAACCTCTTCACTTGTGCTTTCTTTCTCAACCCCATTCTAAACTTTCACCATAACTTTGGGCTTTTCAATCTCCTTCAAGTTTTTCCTATTCCTTAAAGTGATAGCTTTGAGCTCCACCCTAGGATTTGCCTCTATGTTACTTGGAAAAGTACCCAATTGGCTCTCGCTTAATATTTTTGCTACTTGACCCACTTGGGTCTCAAGATTTTGTAAGGAAGCTTAGGTACTTCTATTAATAGCTTCATGTCACACCCTAATTTTGGGGTGCGTGACAGTCCTAGAGCATGGGTAGCCTTAAGAGCATCAAAAACCCCTAGAACCCTATAACAAACAATAAAAATTCTAAACTCATTCAATAAAAATAATATAAATATAATAACCCTGTTTACAAATTCCATGTTACACATATTTTTTTAACAATATAATAATCTATCAAACTTCAATAGCTTCCCGAAGCCTCTAAAGCACGTATGGACCCATATCACTTATCTCGATTACCTGAAATGTTACAAATAGGGAGGAAAAAATATGATCTAACATCTTAATGAGTATATGTAAACAAGAGGTTATATGGTTCGATATCAATGACTTTCTAACAATTTAAAGTTAATATCATAAAATAAATATAAGGTTGTGTCGGAAGAAATGACACCAAATAGAACATACAGATAGAAGAATATCAATATCATGTGATAACAAATATATGACTATAAATAAGAATATCAATATCCTCTAAATAGAACACTGATATATCTGATTGTATCAGTTCAATCACTGATGCACACGGTCTGATAGTATAACTAATATTAGTAAGGTCTAATAATCCCCCTTATCAATAAAGGTGTTCTTTCACATATACGGTCAAAAGCTAGCCAAACGGCTCGGTGAGAGAATAAAAAACATTTTAAACCCAACTGATCTCAATCAAACAATGATCTGAATAAATATCTTGGATCAAATTTTCATTTTAATATCAAATTTCTATTAATTCTGGAGATTCTGACGAATTTTCAGCAAAATTTTCTTGGTATTTTTTATTAAACCTCCTTAATCCTCCAAATATTAATAATTTTACAATCTAATTATTTAATCTAGTTGACTTAAAATCTTAATTTGAATTTCGTCATTGTCCCTCTTTGGAACAATTTCTTGTTAAAGGTGAAAAATAGCATACTCAATCATTATCTTATATTTTGAGACAAAAATAAAGAATGGAGTCTCCATTTCTTAATCAATTCTTTTTTAAAAAAAAAAAACTTTTTTTAAAGTATTTATCATAGATGCAATTACAACACTTGTCTTTTCTTATAATCAATTAGATGTTATTAGTATATAAATTAAAATTTTATTTTGGAATTAATTATCGTGATAAGGTAAGTGCATTTACACATTCCTTTCTGTCATTGTCATTTATATTAGTAGTTTGATCTTTTCAACTTGTAACTTTGAAATATTTTATTTTAGATTAAACAATGAAAATCAATCCCACCCCATATAACAAAATGACTCAGTTATTTTCCTAAATTACAAAAATTGTAAACATTCAAATCTAATATTTTTCTTAGCCACCCATATATGCGATTCCAGTATTTTTTTTTAGGCTATATTAAACAATTCCAAAAAGTCCAAAATAAATTCAAACCATTAGGCTAGCTTAGAATTTATGAATAAATTTTAAGACTCTTTCACCACTTATTGAAAATTGTCTACAAAGTATTATTCGAGCATTTTCATTACTCTTCAAATTTAGATTTTATCAAATCAAATTTATTCAAAAAAATCCAAATTTAAATTGATCTATTCTAACAAAATTATAAAATTCATTAGTTGAACTTACCTCCATTAATCTAGGTGAATGAGGTGTTAAAGTGAAATTTGAGCTAAGAGCTTTTCGTTGATAACAAAATCGTCGCTCACTGCTTTCAATTTTGGCCAAAAATAGCTCTTGAAATGCCTGCTCTATCCCTTCTGCAATTCTCGTTCTCTATCTCCCTTCTTTCTTTTATCTTAATAATAATTTTAATTTTTTTTAACTAATGACAAATGACTAAATAACTAAGTTATGATTGACACGTGTTTGAGTGAATAGGTTGAGGTGGCTACTCCCACCAATTCTTACCAGGTGTCTTTTTTTATTTTTGTTTTCTTTTTTGACTTTATTACTTAAAAATCTAAATACACATTTATATATGTATACTTCTATACAATAATACATACCTCTAATATGACAATATGATCCTCTATACATACATATAATAAATTTAATTTTAATTTAAAATTTAAAAGTTATAATAAATAATTCTCATAAAATTGTATTTTAAACAATAATATTATTCTCAAACAAATAATCAAAGCTTAAATATTATCATAAACAAATTATTTCCCAACTACCTATATTTCATTCAAAAGAAAATTTTGATATTCTTTCAAACATTGTTAAAAATGAATAGTTTTTTTTTCCGAACGTCAAAAGAATATTATAATATCCATTATAATTTTCATATAACTGATATTATAATTTAAACAATAATATTATTTTCAAACAAATAATCAAAACTTAAATATTATCATAAAAATGAATAGATTTTTTGTCGAAGATCAAAAGAAAATTATAATATCAATCATAATTTTCATCTAAAATTTAAAAATTTTGATATGAAAATAAAATAAATCATTCTTCATATAAACGGAAATTTTAAAATGAATTCAAAATTTTTAATTATCTCATTTTAAAAAATAATTTCAAATAATTACTTAAATTCCAAATTCTTTAATGTTAACAATTTCCTTAATAAATTTTGTTTAACTTTTCTAACACCAAGTCAGGTATTAAACTTCTTGATTTTGAAACCATGTTTTCTTGTATTACACGAATTTCTTTATGTTTTCTTCAAGGTTACACTTCAGGTTGGGCTTGCATAGGAGGCCTTTGTTGAAAATCCGATGGAGGACCTCTTTATTATTTTGGTCTCTCCATAAGAAGCTGGGGTGATTCCTCCACCCGAGATTGTAGGTATTTGAGTAGGGGTTATTGTTGTTGTTTTGATTGTTCCTTTTATCCCTCTACAAAATTGACTTGCTCTTAACCTCAGTTGACCCACTAGCCTCAACCATGTTGCATTCTTGCTTGTGGTGGCCACCACTACAATTCTCACAAAACATAGCTTGGTTCTTAGAGGTGCCCGAGGTAAAGGATCAAACTCCTTCTTTAAAGCCTCCATTTATGTCTATAGTGAGGTAATCGAGTCAACAGCTTGAGCACCTGGTGTTCTCAACCTTGGAAGATCCCTTGGAGGAGGTAGCCATTGGTAGTAGGCTAGAGACATCTCTTCGGTCAAGTCCCTAATCTCTTCCAGAGTCTTATGGCCTAAGGATCTTCCTCCGGTGACTATCAAAGTTTGCATATGGTTGTAAGGTCTCAATTTGTTTCCACAAGGAAAAGCCATGATGTGGACACTTCAATAAAAAAATCTTTGAATCTCTCCCATCCTTCATATAGAGATTCCCCTTCCATTTGGACAAATGAATATATCTCATTCATAAGTTTGACGGTCTTGGCAGGAGGAAAGTATTTCTCTAAGAAGGCTCCCGCCAATTGTCCTAAGTAGTGAAATGACCTGGAGGAAAGGATTTTAGCCACTTCTTTGGATTGTCTCTTAGAGAGAAGGGAAATAACCTCAATTCAATATCATCCTCCAATACACCATTCGTTTTGAATGTATCAAAAATTTCCACAAATTCATCCAAGTGGGTATGCAGATTCTTATGAGCCAACCCTCTATACTGATAAGAGGTTTAGATCATTTGAATTATGGTTGGCTTGATTTCGAAGTAGTTGGTGTCAACAGGTGGCCTTCAAATTGGACCACCAACATCATTTAGATTTACCCTAGTAAAGTTTTGGATGGTTCTTCAAACTTGGGCCTCATTCTCATTTCTAGCCCTATTGCCATCATCATTATCATCTCCAATGGCATCCTATTACCATTGCCATTTTCATTGCCATTTCCACTAATGTTTCCCTTAATACCTCTCTCAGGCACCTCTAAATCCACCTCCTCAGTACGTTTTTCGGATTCTTGAATTGAAATGACATTGAGTACCTTCCGAATCAGGTCGTCTCCGACCAAAGTTAACTCTCACTCTTGTCTTTGCCTCCTCAAGGTCCGTTGGATTTCCGAATTGTAAGGGAGTGAACTAGAGGAGTTAGCTCTGGACATGCACTAGTACCTGAAATGAAACACAAAGAGCAAACAGAATTAAATAAAAATAAAATTAAGGCTAAATAAATAGGTTTAGATTTATCACTAATGTCAACCATTTTCAAGCTAAATATCCTTGGAAATGGTGCCAAAAACTTGATGTGATCCGCTGCTAACATTTGCAAGTGCATGGGGTCATACCAAGTTGTAATCCGGGTGATTCCCAGTATTGTTCTCCCAATGAAAATTCTGTTAATTAGTCAAGCACTAGCTCACTCTCCTCTATTATTGTCTAGTTCACAATTAATGTTATTTTTGTAAATAAAATTTTCTAACTTAAACTTTAACCTAATTTTAAACTATCGAATTTCAGAAAAATTGAAGATTGAGGAAGAATTCAACGATGGATGGAGTTATACTAAGATTTCAACTCATTTTAAATCAAATTTGAAGATTAATCAATAACCTAATGAATAAATTAATCAATAATCAAGTGCATATTTCACAAAAAAAAACTAGGTTTAACCCTTTTCAAGAGGTTAAACTCCTAATTTCTAAGTAATAAAAGAAGAATTTGTTCCCACTCCTTTTCAATTAGAAATCACAGTAAATCAAGTGAAAATTAGAAACCCTAAGTGTTTGTGTATCTATCTATAGCAAACACAACAAACCTATATCATTTTAGTTATGATGCATGATCAAAATTATGACATGAATGGCATAATAAAAATGATAGAAACAAAGGAAAAAAACAATAAAGAAACAGGGGTCTTTCCTTTGGCCAAATTGGTACTAGGGAGAGCAAACATCCCCAATAGCACGAAAATAAAAATTATCAAAATAAACTGAAATTAAAATACAAATAAAAGGACAAACACAGAGGGAATCCCTCCTCTAGCTATAAGGCATAGGAAGGGCACATATACCCCTTTTAATAAGCATTTATAAATGAAAATAATAACAAAAGTAAATAATATGAATAATGAAAATAATTAGTTTTTGAATGCATTATATGTTTTTGCTTGAAACTAAGCTAAGGTTTTGTCATCATAAAAAAGGTTGAGATTATTGTTATTCATATATTGATGATTCCAAAACCATTAGTCTAGTTCATTCAATTAATACGTAATGTATCAAAAACATAATTTCATAGATATATGAGTATGAATATTGCTTATTATTATTATTATTATTATTATTATTATTATTATTATTATTATTTATGGTGCTTAATATATATGTATAGATAGTTTGATTAAAGTAACAATAGGTTTAGAAAAAAAGGGTTAAGATTTTATAAGAAAATACTGGCATACGACCGCATGGTACACTTCACATGCCTTTATGACCAAAAGGGCATACACCCATATCAAGAAACAGTAGGGTTTGGAAATCATAGGTCAAGCCTATAAAACTGTATGATCAAGGCATTATACAACTGTATGACCCCAATGGCTATATTCAATTCAAACTCACCAACTTCATATGATCGTATGGTATTAGTCTGATAGAATTTTTAAATCATTAGAGATGACATCATTGATACTATTTGAACATTAGAAGCACCATTTTAGCTCCAAGAAGGCCAAGGTATAAAAGCAAACATAAAAAACAAATTCAACAACTAAGAGAGAACTATTATATTGCTTTATAAATCATTTCTTTGAGTTTTTAACCTATTTTGCTCTCATACTCTATTTTCTTAAACTAGTGTTCTTCATTGTATTTCCTTAT
>CAOJBK012576169.1:0-12348 GCA_948294925.1 Codiaeum variegatum | reverse complement strand
TACTTTTCATGGATGAGAATAGAGGTAATGGTCTTTTCGGATTAATGATGTTTCTACCAATAATCCTAAGACCGTGAACATACTTTAAAGTTTATGATAAAAAGAATCTATCTTCATATTCACAAACTCTTTGAAATAGTTTCTCTTACATATTACTTATGAAACATATATACGTAAAACACTAAAATGAAGGCAATCATTTAAATAAAAACATATATATTAAATGCCATTAATGGATTAAGCTTACAAATATATATATAAAGTACGAGCTCTAAGGCATACAAGCTTATCAGCTCCCATTATCAATAATCATGCTACACACCTTATCTTTGATGAGATATCTAATGTGAAAAATTAATTCACATTGTTGCTCATCACCACTCTCTTTTGTCTCTATGCTTAATGCTCTCCTTATAACCAGCATATCACCTTTAGCAAGACATTTAATATCAACATGTGAACAATCCTCCAATGATGGAATCTCATCACCACTTGAACTTGAACTTTCTTTTTTACCATTGGCTAGCATAACCATAGCTATTTGGTTTGGCCATTGAGAAGTAATATGACCTGTACCCAAACATTCAAAAAATCAAATATCATGAGAATGAGTTGGAAGTTCAGATTTACCTTTCTCTTTTGCATCCAGTTTTTCCTCTCCTTTACTCACTTCAGTTCAAGGCTTGGAATAACCTTATCATCCTTCTTCTAATAAGATTTCCATGTCTTTAATGTATTTAAAGAAGATGAACCTCTATAACTACTACCCTTATACTTCAATTGCTTTTCAACCTTGAGAGCCATGTAAAACATCTCCTCAAGCTCCAAATAATGATGTAATTCCACAACATTGGCAATATCTCGATTTAACCAATGTAAGAACGTAGCCATGGTAGCTTCCTCATCCTCATTAACATTGGCTCGAATCATTACGACTTCCATCTCCTTGTAGTAATCTTCCATACTTTTAAAACCTTGAGTAAGACTTTTCAATTCGTTATACAATTCCTTATAGTAATGAGGAGGGACATAACTCATTATGACTTTAAGTTCCTCCCATAATTCTATAAGTCTTTCTCCATACCTTCTTCTTCTTTGCTTCAGTTCATCCCATCAAGTAATGGCATAATCTTCAAATTTAGCCACATCAAGTCTTAATTTCTTAGTTTCAGGATAATTGTGACAATCAAAAACCAACTCTATTTTCTTATCCCACTCAAGATATGCACCAGGATCATTCTTTCCTCAAAATGTGGGAATATTCAACTTAATGCCACTATTACTTTCATGCATTCTTTCCCTTCTATTCACCATTCTTTGATGTATCTCTTCAACACCATACGATTCTAATTCATCCAAGCCATCATTGACTTAAACCCTTCTTTGGAGTCTAGCTTGTCTTTGGTGATTAGGAGAATTAGGTGGTTGCCCCCTTTCAAGTTCTAACCTTTCCATTCTATTAACCATATCACCCATATTTTTGCCCATAGCTTGGAAAAGATCAATGAAGTCTTGAATATGGTCTATTCCACCTTTAGGTTGTTTAGATGAATCACTCATGGTTACTTATGTTGTAAAATGAAGGTTAGCAAAATAATAAATATAAAATTTCTCACTTCACTCCCTCACGTGTTTCACTCATGTAATGATATCACTCAAGTTCACTCATGTTTACTCAAAATATTAGGCTTTTCTCTAGATGAGCTCACACTCTTGCCTTTTACCTCTCAATAATTTTTCTTTTAAGTGCTTTACAAAGGACTCTATCAATGTTCTTACCAAAACAACAAGTAGCAATAGAATTTTGAAAGATTTAGTTTTGGCGGCAAACAAAGGGTCAAATATCACAATCAACACAAGCAAAACAAGAATGGTTTTTAGAATTTCCCAAGTGATTAGGAACTTGAATATGATAGTTCCAAGTCAATTTATATGATTTGAACAACAAGAATATCTGACATAATTTCTAAATTTTTTCTCAACTTATAATTCCCCTCTCTTTTTTTTCCAATTTAGATTTCTTCTCTCTTTTTTTTCAATTTTTATTCTTCATTTTCTCTTTTTTTTCTTTTGAATTTCACTTTTGATTTTTTTTAAAAAAAAACTCAATTCTAATTTTTTTTTATGTAACAAAGTAAATTAGGATAGATGGATAGATAGAACCTGATTTGATGAGCCTAAGCTCTAATACCAAATAATGCAACCCATAAGCAACCTTGTGCTTAGAACCAGGTTAATATTAAATAGAACCCAAGGACCGTTCACAAATCAAGTTAAAAATTTAGGAGTTTGACCTAATCCGAACCTTGTCGAAGAGAACCAGAGTTATCAAAGGAGCTTAACCTAATTAAAAACTTGCCAAAGAGTGCTAAAGCTATCAAAGGTTTAAAGGAGCTTTACCCAATTCGAACCTTGTCGAAGAGGACCAAAGTTATCAAAAGGTTGGATACCACAAGTTGCCTTGATAAGTCCATATTTGAGTTCTTAGCATAAAACCAAAAAGAATTCCTTACCAAAGTGAAAGGAAGCTCAATATTTCATTAATAATCGAGATCTGTCCAAAAATTCAAATTTTGGTTTATTTTTCTACTTAGAACATCCCTCCAAGAATGGGAAAAGATACTTAAACTTCCTATGTCAGTTTGCATTTCCAAGGTACTTGGAACATCCCTTCAAGAATAAGAAGAAACACACTAATTCAATTTTAACCAAATTCAATGCACTAAAATGGATAAGTATTTCTAAGCATAAAGTCTAATTTAGTGAAAATTTGGACTGAACATTATTCCAACAGAAAACCTAATGTAACAGCCCCAAAAGTTGACCAATTAAGTGAAAATGATGCCTCTCATGCATGACCAGCACCATAAGCCATCTTATTGGTGTCTTCCCCATAAAAATAAATGATCAGCTTTGGTGTAGTCTTTCTCACTCCTTTAACAGCTTCTTTGTCATGTATTTTGATGGGTAAGCTTTGAAGTGCTTCCTTCATTCTTTTAACCTTTGATCTTGTGATGGGTCCTCCAATTCTATGCAATGGGTCTTTGGATTCTTTTCAAGTCCAACCTTGTTGATTGAGGTCAGCATTACGATCTTTATCTATCATCAACACTTAAAATGACTAAAGTTTAAATGATGACTAGAATGGCTGAAGGAGAAGTCTAACTTTAAGGAGGAGTGTTATGCTTGTGTTTAGAATACTTCTGAGACTCTGAAGAATCATTTAAACCTCTTTACTTTAGGCTGAGGGAGCAACTTTTTTGAAGATGGCAAAGGAACCAAAAACAACCTTTCGTCATGTAGGAAAAGGGACTTTTGGTTGTGAAGGCCCTATAAAAGGGTGAATAGCTGGGGAAGGACCTGTATAAGAAATACAATTAGAAGATAAGTCTCTTTAATAGAAAGATAGTTAAAAGGAGGAAAAAAATAAGCTTACATGAGGATGAGGTGCCCTATTTTGTGCCTCTAGGATGGCACCTTCTGAGTGATAAACATCTCCTACTACATTCTCAGGAATCAATTTGGAAGTATGATATGTGCTCATTATACCTATATTTCCCTCTTATTTATGGAAGTTTTTTCCTTAAATTGGGTTTAATCTGTTTGTTTCGGGATGGTGTTAGGATATTTTTAGGAATTCTTGATGTTTTTGGATTCCATAGATAATTTCTCATGAAAAAAGACAATTTCGAAGGCATTTTAGATAAGAATGGAATGAAGTTCTAAAAGAACAAGTGTCGATCTCGTCAAATGAGGAAGGATGGAGTAAAAAGGACACATGTTAGTATCCACAGGCTGAGTCATGCACATGGGACCACCCATGGATACTGTCTAGCCATTGGTTCCTAAGTAATTTTTCAACAATGTTCAAATATTTGAGTCCAGAGAGTATAGGGTGAGTCACCCTCATTGTGCCACTAGTAAGTGTTGTCTACTCCTTATATTTTTTTAATTTTTTAAAGAGATTTTTGATGGCCAGGATTCACGGGGTGATACCACCCCCATGATGTACCCCATGACAGTATAAAATTGTAGAATTTAAAGATTAGAGTTAGGGTTTTAGCAATTCATTCAGATCTAGATTTTCATAGACTAGTTCCTAGAGGCAAAACAAAGGATTTTTAAGTGCAAGTTGTAAGAATGCAAGATCAAAGGCTAAGAATCAAGTTTGGAAGATGATTTTTTTGGATTTCTTCTCCTTCTTCATGTTTTCTTTGTCTATTTTATTGCTATGAATTAATTTACTCTTCTATCTAGGTTGAAATGAACTTAAGGTTTGTTGCATAGATGGAATAATTTAGGATTTTAAAACAATCATACTTTTGGTTGAATTTAACATTTGATTTATATTGTTTTATCTTAATTAGTCACTATGCACTTATTAAGTAGGGATTTTTTTCATATTATTAACTTGAGAGAGTGTAAATATGAACTAAACACTCACATGTACTAGGAGTTTATTAGGATGTTAGAGATAGATTTACAAGACTCTTTGGCATGATAATTAAGAATTAGGGATTACATTGCTTGAGAGAGATTGCTATCTATGTTAGTGGAATTCCATTGATTATGTTGAATGTTCATTCTTGACTGTAATAAATGTAAGGGATTCAATACCTAGATAGATACTTGCCATTGATTGTCTTTCTTATTTTCTTCTTGGAACTTTCATATTTTAGTTTAGTTTTAATTAAATTTGAATTTTGACTCATTAAACAATAATAAAATGTTTGAGCTAGTATTTAATCGTGTCCCCAGTGGAACAATACTCTTACTCATTACTATATTACTAGTGTGACTCTGTACACTTTCAAAAGTTACGCATCAAGTTTTCGGTGCTATTTTCGAAGACAACAGTTAATATTAGCAAAATAATAATAGTTGTTGATTTAGTTTTTCTTTTTATTTTATTTAATTATTTATTCTTGGTGTTTTTCTAAATTTTAAGTACTTATTGTTTTGCATGACAAGAGCGAGCACTCTTGGAAAACTAAAGTATGATACAATCTTGAGTTAAAAAAAAAAACCTTAGAGTGATAAAGGAAAGAAGGGCAAGTTCTCTAGATAAGGAAATAGAAAGAAAAGATCAGTTATAGTCAAAATAATGGTAGAGAAATAAAGGAATTTGAAAGATTTTGCATGGCTTACAGTGTAAGGGGACAATGGTACCACCATCAAGAGGCCAACTATGGCCGCCAACACTTTTGAGATCGAGTTGCTATAAAAACAATGCTTTAAAACAACTACCAATTTGGGGGTAATGTAAATGAAGATTTGAATGCTTATCTAGAAACTGTCTTGGAGATCTGTGGCACATTCAAGATGAATAATACGTCAGATGATGCCATTCACCTTAGGCTATTCCCATTCTCGCTACGAGAATCACCAAAGCAGTTGTTGAAATATTATCCTTCTAGCTATTTCACTACTTGGGCTCAATTAGTTGATAAGTTTCTAGTGAAGTATTCTCCTTTAAGTAAGATGGTGAAACTATAAAAAGACATTTTTTATTTTCCAAGGTGAATGAAAGTCTTTATATGATGGATGGTAGATGTTTAAGGAGTGATTGAGGTGGTACCCACAATATGGGATACCTTTATTGAAGCCAGTGTAGACATTCAATAGTTGACTAAATTACACTAATAAGCAATCCATTAATGCAGCGACTAGTGGTTTTATAAGAGAAAAAAATCCAAAGGCATCTAGGGACATGATATAAGAGATGACTCTAACACATACACAATGCTAATCATCTAGGGATCAAGTAAGGAAAAGAGTTAGACGAGTGCATTAAGTAGATCCTATAGTGGCATTGGCAGCTTAAGTGGAAGTAATGAGAAAGATACTTAATAACATGTGTGTTGTCTAACAATAGCTCATGATGTATTGTTATTGGTGTGGGGGAGGACATCCTAGCCAATATTTCTAATGAGCGAATATATTTGCAAAGTCAGAGCATGTTGACTAAGTGGGTGGCATGAATATGAACCAACTAAACAACCCACATAGCAACACATAAAATATAGGATGGAGAATCATCCCAAACCTCTATCAGGATTTCAGTAACCTCTATTTTGGCAGTAACAATATCAGCCACCTCCTCAGCCTAAGAAATGTTCTTTGGAAGAGATGCTAGAAAAATTGATTGATGTGAATGACCAGAAGCATAAGGCCATTGAGACCATGTTTCACAATAAGTAAGCATCAATTCAATAATTAGAGTATCAAGTGGGGTAGATTGCAAGGTTGTTAGGCGAGAGACCTCAAGGGAGTTTTCCTAAAAGCATTAAAACAAATCCATGACGAGTGGGAAGCACGTTCAAGAGAGTGATGCTGAGAAATTAGGGGTAACTAAAAAGGAAGTTGTGGTACATGGTTCCAAGGAAAAAGAAAAGGATTTGTAGTGAGTGAAGAGGAAACAATGAAGAAGGAAAAAGGGAAATAATCAGAAGCACCTACCTCGACAACAAAGGAGTAATGACCTAAAAAGCCTTATTCAGTGCATCTGTAAAAGGGCTAGCTTATTGCCTAATTCGATAAGTTCATCAAATTCATTAAGCAACTTCATTTTAATACAAAGCTTTAGTTCAAATTTTTTATAATACAAAATTCCTTTAGGATCTTCTTTCTAAAAAGATGAGCCTTGAGGAAGTTTCTTTGTTGTAATTGTCAAAAAAAAGTTTGACAGCTTTACAGAGAAGGTTACCTAAGAAATTGAAAGACTCTGGAGTCTTACTATTCCATGCTTAATAGGTAACCTTGAAATTAAAAGTGCTTTAGCTGTCTCGGGGGATAGCATAAGTGTGATGCCATATAAACTTTTTAAAGAATTATGAATATGAGAGCCTGAACACACACTAATGACCATACAATTGGTTGATAAATTAGTGTTACCAAAGGGTATAAGAAGGAGGTTTTATTTTCCCTATTAACTTTATTATCATTAGCCTAGATGAGGATGCAAATGTTTCACTTATTTTAGATAGATCATTTTTAAACAGAGCCTACGCCCTCATCAATGTCCATGATGGGACCTTGACTTTAAGATTGGGTAGTGAACAAGTAGTTTTTCACATGTCTAATGCAATGAAGCACCCACTAGCACATGATGAGACAAACTCATGTCATGATTTTATTGAGCATGACACCATCAATTTTGTTACTGATGTTATTTTAAAGGATCCCTTAAAGTTGTGTTTGGTGTAAAAAAAGTTAGAGGATAAAGTTGTTGTGGAATAACTTGCATACTTGAATGCAACAAAACCATGGAGTATTTGAGCATATGAGGTGATTGAGATGCCGAAGGGTGAGAAAATGAAACCCATAATCGAGGAACCACTAGTTTTAGAACTTAAACCCCTCTTTGATAATCTTGAAATGGGTTTTTAGCTGAGGGGAAGAAATTGCTAATAATTCTAAATTCTAATCTTACTTTAAAGCAAAAGTCTAGGCTACTTGAGCTATTAAAGAAGCAAAACAAGGTTATAGCTTGAAAGATTATGAACATTAGGGGAATCAGTCCATCTATTGCACCCATAAAATCTTAATGGAGGAGGAATTTAAGGCAGTGGTGTAACTACAAAAGAGATTGAATCCTAAGATTAAGGATGTTTTAAAGTTGAGGTGATCAAGTTACTTGATTCTGGGATCATCTATCCCATTTTAGACAGTCAGTGGGTGAGCCCAATTAAAGTTATTCCAAAGAAGGGAGGCATGATTGTGGTCCCTAATGAGAAGAATGAGCTCATACCTATTATACCAATCACTTGTTTGAGGATCTCCTTTAATTATAAAAGGTTGAAATGATGCAACAAGAAATAATCACTTCCCATTACCTTTCATTAATCAGATGCTATAGACATTGGTAGGGTGTGATTTTTATTGTTTCTTGGTTTTAGGCTATTTTTAGATTTCTATAGCCTAGAAGACCAAGAGAAGGCATCCTTTACTTGTCCTTATGGAACCTTTGTGTACCATTTTATGCCTTTTGGTTTGTATAATGCACCCACCGCCTTTTAATGGTGCATGATGGTAATCTATAATGAACTGATAGAGGATATAATGAAGGTATTTATGGATGAGTGATCTTTTTATGGGGATTCTTTTGATGAGTGCTTAGAAAATTAGGAGAGCATGTTGACTAGGTTAGAGGAGATAAATCTCATACTTAATTGGGAGAAGTGTCATTTCATGATAAAAGAAGGGATTGTCGTAGGGCATAAGATTTCAAGAAAAGGTATTAAGGTAGACCGAGCAAAAATGGAGACTATTAAAAACCTACCTTCTCCCACCAATATGAAAGCCATTAGAAGATTTTGGAATATGTTGGATTTTATCAGAGATTTATCTAGGACTTCTTTAAAATTGTTCATCCTTTAACAAGGTTGCTTAAAAAGGATATGGAATTTGTTTTTTATGAATAGTTTCTCAAGGCATCTGATACTCTTAAAGAAAAGTTGATCCACATTGCAATAATGGTGGCTCCTGATTAGAACCTTCCATTTGAGCTAATGTGGGATGCAAATAACTGTCCAATGGGGGATTTTTTGGGTCAAAGGAAAGATAAGCATTTTTAGCCTATACAATATGCAAGAAAGACATTAAATGAGGCACAAGATAATCACACCACTACATAGGAGGAGCTTTTGCCTATTGTATATGCTTTTAACAAGTTTTGATCATACTTGATGATGTGCCGAAAGCAACACCAGGGGTTTTAAAGTTTATAATGCTCAATGGCTAGGAGTGGTAAAATGGTGGAGGGTGAAGTAAATGAGAAGAAGGAGAAAGAGGGGAATGAGGATGAAGAACCCCACCATGTTGAGGTAAAGGCAGAAGTTGAAAAGCAAGAGGGAAGTAAGAAAGAAGAGCTACCAAAAGAACCAATACCGGTCAAGGAGTAAAAACAGAAGGTGCCATATCCTGTATGTCTACAAAAGGACCGCTTGGATGGACAATTTGGTAAGTTTCTTGAACTTTTTAAGCAACTTCATATAAACATCCCCTTTTCTGAAGCACTAGCACAAATGCCTAAGTATGCAAAATTTTTGAAAGAGCTTATCTCTAACAAGAGAAAGCTCGAAGAAGTATCCATGGCACATTTCTTTGAGAAGTCTTCGGAAATAATTCAATGAATATTGCCAAAGAAAGTACAAGACCCCAATAGCTTCAATATTCCTTATTTCATTGGCAATCTTAAAGTTAAGAGGGCATTAGCGGACTTAAGGGCAAGTATTAGTGTGATGCCTTACCATGTGTTTAAAAAGCTTACTATCAGGGAACCAAAGCTAACACAAATGATAATTCAACTAGCGGATAAATCTGTCATTTCCCATAACGGGATAGATGAGGATGTGTTAGTCAAGGTTGGGGGATTCATATTCCCATTTGATTTTGTTGTATTAGAAATGGATGATGACATGGATGTCTCTTTAATTCTAGGAATACCATTCCTAAATATCACCTGTGCCACCATCGATGTCCATAAGGGTACCCTCACTTTAAGGGTGGGTGAGGAGAAAGTGATTTTTGATGTTACCGAATCCATGAAACGCCCTTCAATTTTTTATGATGAGGGCTCATTCGAGGATCTATGTGAGCGTGAGTCTCTCAACTTTGTTACTAACTTTACTTTCAAGGATCCTCTTGAAAGGTGTCTTTTGCAAGAATATGTAGAGAAAGAGGACATGGAAGCGATGGAAGTATTTGGAGGGTAAAGGTTATATGGAGAGAAAGAGGGCATATGAGCCAATCAAGATGCCCTTTGAGAAAAAAGAAAGACCTTTCATGGAAGACCCCCCAGATTTAGAGCTTAAGGAACTCCCGAAACATTTAGAGTATGCCTTCTTGGGGGAGGGAAGAAAACTTCCAATTATCTTAAATGCCTGGCTATCTCAAGAGCGAAAGGAAAAAATTGGTGGGTCTTTTGAAAAGCTATAAAAGAGACATTGCATGGAAAATAACTGACATCAAAGGGATTTTCCCATCCTTTTGCACCCACAAAATTCTTATGGAGGATGATTACAAGTCGATGGTGCAACCTTAAAGAAGGCTAAATCCCAATATGAAAGAGGTAGTCAAGGAGAAAGTAATTAAACTCCTTGATGCCGGAATCATCTACCCCATTTCAGATAGCTCATGGGTGAGTTCAGTTTTAGTGGTGCCTAAGAAAGGAGGGATGACTATTGTTGCAAATGAGAAAGATGAGTTGATTCCTCAAAGGACAATAATCAGGTGGAGATTTTGTAGACTATTGAAAGTTGAATAATGCCACCTGTAAGGATCACTTCTCACTACCTTTTTATTGACCAAATGTTGGAGCGATTGGTCGGACATTCTTTCTATTGTTTCCTTGATGGCTTGTTGGGATATTTTCAAATCCCCATCACACCAGAAGACTAAAAGAAGACCACTTTTACCTACCCCTAAGGAACTTTTGCTTATAGAAGAATGCCCTTCGGTCTTTGCAATGCACAAGCTACATTTCAATGGTGCATGATAACCATCTTTGATGACTTGATTGAGGACATCATAGAGCTTTTCATGGATGATTTCTCCATCCATAGAGATAGCTTTGAGAGATATCTTGCTAATTTAGAGTGGGTGTTAAAGAGGTAAGAAGAAACACATCTTGCACTCAATTGGGAGAAATGCCACTTCATGGTGGAAGAGGGGATAGTTTTAAGGCACAAGATTTTTAGAAATGGCATCGAGGTGGATAGGGCCAAGGTGGCCACTATTGAGAAGCTTCCTCCTCCTTTAAATGTTAAGGGTAAAAGGAGTTTTCTTTAGCACACAGGCTTCTATAGAAGATTTATCAAAGCCTTTTCCATGATTGCCCAACCTCTTACTAGGCTTTTGGAGAAAGATGTGGAGTTTGATTTTGACAAGGAATGCTTGGTTTCCTTTGAGACATTGAAGGACAAACTTATCCATGCTCCCATCATGGTTGCTCCAGATTAGGGGTTTTCATTCGAGTTGATGTACGATGTAAGTAATTATGCGGTGGGAGCCATTTTAGGGCAACCGAGGGATAAGCATTTTCAATCGATCTATTTTGCTAGCAAAATGCTCAATGATGAGCAAGTCAATTTTACCACCACCGAGAAAGAACTTTTAACGATTGTGTTTGCCTTTGACAAATTTTGCTCTTATCTCATTTTGTCAAAGGTAGTGGTTTACACGGACCACTCAGCATTACCGTATCTCTTTACCAACAATGACGCAAAGCCGAGACTTATTCGGTGGGTATTATTGCTCCAAGAGTTTGATTTGGAGATTTAGGATAAGAAAGGGGCTGAAAATTTGGCGGCGGATCACTTATCAAAGGTTGAAAACCCAGAGCTTGAAAAGCTAGAGGAAAAAGAGATTCAAGACAACTTCCCGAATGGGCAACTCTTTGCAATGGTAAGTAAGGTATGTGAATCTACTCATTTCTCTACTACTCCTTAGTTTGCCAACTTGGAAAAATATCTTGCTGCAAGGGAACTCCTAAAAGGTTTAACTTTTCAACAAAAGAAAAAGTTCTTTTCTGACTTAAAATATTACTTTTGGGATGACCCTTTCTTATTCAGATTGTGCAATGATCAGTTGATCCGACGATGTATAGCTTAGACAGAAACTATGTAAATATTGAATCAATGCCATGGGGGTATGGCTGGAGGACATTTTGGTCCAAACCAGACTGCTCATAAGGGGCTAACAACTAGATTCTATTAGCCCACCATCTTTAAGGATAGCCATGATTGGGTAAGAAAGTGTGACGCATGCTAAAGGTCTGGTAATATTTCTTCCTGTGAAGAAGTGCCCCAAACCGGTATTCTTGAATGAGAACTTTTTTTACGTTTGGGACATTAACTTCATGAGACCTTTCCCTAGTTCTTTTAGCAATAAATACATTATTGTGTCTGTTGATTATGTGTCAAAATGGAAAGAGCCACAAGCTCTACCCATAAATGATGCTAGGGTGGTTGTAAAGTTTCTGAAAAAATTGTTTTGTCGCTTTGGTACACTCATGGCAATCATTAATGATAGAGGCACACACTTTTGCGATGCACAATTGGCAAAATTTTTGAAGAAATGTGGTGTCATTCATAAACTTACAACCCCCTATCACCCACAAATAGGTGGGCAAGTTGAGAATTCTAATAAAGAGATCAAAAGAATCCTTGAAAAGTCTATAGAGCAAAATAAGAAAAAACTGGGCTAAGAAATTAGAAGGAGCTTTATAGGCTTGTCGAACCACTTATAGAACCCTGATTAGAATGACTCCCTTTAGACTTGTTTATAGCAAGGCTTGTCATCTCCCTATAGAGCTTGAGCACAAGGCCTATTGGGCCATAAAAACAT
>CAOJBK012575684.1:0-10338 GCA_948294925.1 Codiaeum variegatum | reverse complement strand
CTAATGCAGTAAACCGAACCTACAGATAATATTTTGTGAGTGCGATCAGGCATTCAAAAGGGGGTGAATCAGAATTTTTAGTTCTTTTTTCAATTAGGTGGCTGCAGCTATAAACTCCAATTAGGTGACTGCACAAGTCTATTGTTAATTTGTTTAGGAGGTAACTTAGCTTACCAAATTTGTTGACTAATGGCAAGGATTGAAACAAACTACACAAGCATCTTGCTATGCTTGTTAGCAGCCTGAAGAAACTTACAACAGTAAGCTAACACTTACAATCATTTGACTAATAAGTGTAATTAATTGCCTAATGGAGTTTTCTTGGAAACAAATGTAACACCAATTGATGAGATAATGAGAGTGAAGGATGAAAGATAAGAGAATAACAAAAGGAACTTAGCAAAACTTAATTTAACATGTTTAGTAAAAATGGTTAGGGACCTAATGAAATGCACACAAATGAAAGAGAATCAACACAAAGAATTATACTTATTTAGCACACAAGACCTACATCCAGTCCTCAGAAATCATGTTTTGAGAGTTCCATTATGTGAGCTCTATTTAGTTGCCTAGAGTAAAGCCATTATAGTCCAATCTGACTAAGGACCTAGCTAAGGAGAAACATACCCTTTCTCCAATCTCTCGGATTTTGCTAAGGTATCTGAAACCTCTCATCTATTCTCATGAATAGATTATCCTCTCATAGAATTTCAATTGGGTGGCTATGACACTCCTAATATAATCACAAGCTTGATTAGGTGCTTGGATACCTTTACAATAAGGAGAATGACATAATTTTAAAATAAAGAAGAAAATAAAGCTATTTCTTACAACAAACCCTATAATGGATCAATATAATGAATGCACAAAGAGTTTGTTAAGAAGAAAGAATTTACGATGAAATCTCAAGACAAATGAATGGAAGTAAATGCTTACTTGAGATGAAAAAAAATTTTAATACACACTAAATTATTCCTTGATTGAGAAAAGAGTGAAGGTTGATTCAAGACAAAAAATGGGAAATAGTATTTTGATCTTGAAACAAATTTGGAAGTTAAGAACACTCCAATCTCATCAACGGCATCAACCAACCTCTTAAATGTGTGAATTTAAATGCTATCTATAGAGGTTGTTTGAAGAAAATAACTATTAGAGAGAAAAGAATAAAATAATGTTAAATAAGATCCTAAAAGCTACTTGTCAACCATGATGTGACAGATTAACATTTGCTTTTTTTCTGGAAACCAAGCTTTTCAGCTATGTCAGCTTCATAGCCATTAGATGCACCAAGATATTAAAAAGTTTAGTTTGCTTTATGCATTAAGTCAAAGAATTTTCTTCCTTAACCTGTCAGTGGGTTGAACATTCTGATTAAATTAGTTAAGGAGTCTATACATGAAAATTTTAGATTTTAAAAAATGATTGCTTTTCATGCTAGAAAATGCAAGTACTTATCCATTTTACATTATAGCTAATATTTACTACAATTACGCGCCTGAAGGATCTTTATAAGGTCGCTATCTCCAGTCATTAGGCATCTAATGATCTGTCTAAAAGCGAAGCGCACGCCTGAATAGTTAGGGACCTAAGTGCTTACCTTTAACCTATACAAAACATGTTAGTGAACTTGAAAATGTCAAATAGTTTTGTGATCATTAAAATTAGAATGCTAAACCATGTGAGGCTAACATTCTTCCTTTTTTATGATGACAAAACTGTTTTAAACAATCGGTAGGTAAAAGATTTAAATTTGAATTTTCAAGAAAGATAGGGATATGAATTTGCAAGTGGATTTAGATTTGAATTAATAAAGAATTTAAATTTGAATTGAAAATAGAAAGATTTAGATTTGAATTTTAAAAAATGTTAGGCTCCTAAGAGCCTCCCCTGACTTGTTGTATAATGATGAATGATGAAATAATAAAGCAATGATACCCATAAGGAAAATTAGGTTTACAAACACACCAAGAGGCTCCCTAAACAAAAGCATTAGTAACCTAAAAAGTAAACACAAACACAAAAATAAGCATAAAAATAAACATCGTGCTTAGGACTTATAAAACAACACACATACACTCATTCTGTTCTCCCCCTTTGGCGTCAGCAAAAAGTTGGGGGGCCTAAGACATAATGGATAATGGTTGATTTGATTTGAGAGAGATTTGAGAAAATCAAAGGCTCAAAACATCTGTAGGTTGCTTAATCCTTGATCTTGAGTGAGGATGACTTGGCTTCGGTTCTAAGAGTTGCAGATGTAGGCTTAGGTGGCTCCTTCATAATTGCTTTTCCATTGTCCTTCTTCTTTGCTTCCTTCTCAGAACCTAAAGAACTACTAGCAGTTCTAGCAGCCATCTTTGGTTTAGGTTTTAGGTCCTTAATTCTAGTAGCCAATTTTCCAATTAGGTCCTAAACTTGGGATAGATAATCAACATTTAAGGAATGAAGCTTGGTCACTTGAGCTTCCACTCCATAAATCTGTTCACTTAAATTTTTTCGACAGAATCCAACTTCCCAGCAATTTCATTTGAATTATCTTGCCCTGCTTCAATTAGGGACTCCTCTAGCTTTTGAAACTATTTAATGAGGGCATCTTTTAGGTCCTTAGTCTCACCGAGAACTTCTGAATAATCATCAAGTTTTTATTCAGAGTATTCAGTTTCCTCAGATTCCTCAACTGCATAACTTCTTATATCAGCTTCCATTTCCTCCGATTCCTCTTCAGATCCTTGTTATAGAACATCCTAGATAGCTTGAGTTCCCAACTTCTGGCACTCTTCAACTAAGAGAAGATTGCCTCAATGTCAACATATTTGGCCTGACTATTCAGGTCAATATTTGCTACATCAATTTCATTAGTTGGCTTAGGCACCTGAACCTCCTTAATAGGTTCCTGAACAGGGTATTTAGGCACCTTACTTACTTGTGCATTCTCATAATCTAAACTGACAGTGGCAAGTTCAGAAGCAGGGATTTTTCTCTTTATAGGAACCTTAACTCTCTTTTTCTTCAATTCTTTCTTCTTTTCTCCCTTTTCTTCTCCTTTACTTCATAAGTATCATTCTTACTAACTTTCAGGCTCCTATTGGTCGATTCCCTAATGAAATTTGTATGCTTCAGGTTGACTCCATCTGCCAT
The DNA here is from genome assembly GCA_948294925.1 of Codiaeum variegatum. Taxonomy (NCBI): domain Eukaryota; kingdom Viridiplantae; phylum Streptophyta; class Magnoliopsida; order Malpighiales; family Euphorbiaceae; genus Codiaeum; species Codiaeum variegatum. Next base: position 7,203 of record CAOJBK012575684.1, on the reverse strand, counting down.
GCATAGTCAAACTTCTTGAACAACATAGTTAGCTGGCTACAATAAGGCATACCGCTTCTCGATTTAAGATTATCAATGAGATGAATCAAATAGTGTGGTAAGCTAAACTTAACTTTCTTAATCACATGACACATAATGATTAGATCCATGTTATTAATATACTCAAAACTTCCTTTTCCGGGGTAAATTATATTTACTATGAATTTGTGAAGAAGACGAGCATGCAATCCATAACTAGTTTAGTTGAGCTTAGCTGTTGCATCTCCAGTAATTTCTTCCAAAATTTTATCTTGTCATACCCTTCTACATTCTGCTCTTCTGACACGATTATGGCACCATTAATGGGTAGAGACCAGACTTCACTAAGTGTTTGTGTTGTGATTGTTCTTATCTCATCATCAATAGACGACGTGAGAGTATGCTCAGCTTCTCCTTTTCAGATTAAAATAAAGAAATCATTCATATTCTTTTCATAGTATAGGTCATTTATGGTGAGAAATGGTACCCATCCCTGAAATTCTAACCATTCTTTGAAGTAGTGCTCGTTTAAGCCAATAACATCCCTTCTTACTCCTTTAGGAGAGATCACTAACCATTTCGCAGATGTGGTTTCATCATTTCTATATGACTGTGACTCTAATTTAAGGCATTTTGAGGATCGAGTTTTTGAATTGGGGAGAACTTTTGGCCATGGTGAGTTCTATGAATTTGGGAATTAGGGTTATAGAGAAAAGAAAGTGAGAGACGAAGGTTTTGTATATGTGGTTTTAAATAACCAGACACGTTCTTGGTTTGGTTAAATAGACATATGAAGAGAGAGAATGAGTGGACTCCAAACAACCAATCACAATTCAAAAATAAAATAGAAATAGTAATCTAAATAGATTTAAATTTTAAATGGAACACGATAATCATCACAACTATAGGGAATGAAAAATAATCTACCTTTTTGGATTACTTATATCCATCATTGTATTGAATGAAAAGACAAATCACTACTTTTGAGAGTCTATCTCTCTCCTCACATACTCTCTTTTCTAGGAAACATGTGACAGTCTAAAGGTCTACAAGTAAATATCACATCAAATACCATTCAAACCAACCATTACACTCCTAAGAGAGGGAACTCAGAAGTATAACATTATTAGAAACCTAACACATATGATTAGGGACCTAATGAATGTCATTAGGCACCTAATGCTCATACACAAAATAGTAACAAAGGAATTAAGTTAGAGTACCCATACCAAGACTCCTTCGAATTTTACAGAATTAATCTTCATTTAGAGGGTTGGTTAGAATAATAGCTAACTCTTGCTCTGATAAAACAAGTTCCATTTGAATATCTCCCTTCTGAATGTGATCTTTGATTAAATGATGGAAAATTTCAATATGCTTTGTTCTTGAATGTTGTGTGGGGTTCTTAGATTGGTTAATGGTGCTTTTGTTGTCACACCTAATAGGAAATTTCTTAATCTTAATGCCATAGTCAGCTAATTGTGGCTTCATCCACAATATTGGAGATACACAGCTACTGGTAGCCACATACTCAGCTTCAGCTGTGGATAGGGAAACTAATGACTATTTCTTGCTAAACCATGAGATGAGGCAGTGACCTAGGAAATGACAAACCCCTGATGTTCTTTTCCAATCAACCCTGCTACCTACAAAATCAACATCACTATATTCAACTAACTGTAGGTTAGTGTTTTTAGGATACCACAAACCTAAGTTGGGAATCCCAAATAAGTGTCTGAAAATCCTCTTTACAACAACCCGATGTGACTCTTTAAGATCAACTAGGAATCTTGCACAAAGGAATACACTAAACTGTATATTAGGTCGACTAGTAGTTAGGTAGAGAAGTGACCCAACCATTCCTCTATAGAGCTTAACATTGACATCTTTACCATATTCATCTTACTTTAATTTGCTTGAAGAGATCATTGGTGTCCCAATATTCTTCAGCTTCTTATCCTTGAAGTACTTTTTCAACAGATCCCTGATGTACTTGGTTTGACAGATGAATATTCCATCAGACATTTGCTTGATTTGGAGACCCAAGAAAAAGATCAACTCCCCCATTAGGTTCATCTCAAACTCCCCCAGCATATCCTTAGAAAATTTCTCACATAAGGATGGATTTGTGGCACCAAATACTATACCATCCATATATATTTATACAACAAGCATATCATTTTTATGTGATTTGATAAATAAGGTAGTATCAACTTATCCTCTTGAAAATCCTTTATTAAGTAAAAAGTTACTAAGGCATTGATACCAGGATTTAGGGGCTTGTTTCAAGCTATATAATGCCTTAGCAAATTTAAACACATGATCTGGTTCATCAGAACTTTCAAAACTAGGTGGTTGTTCAACATAGGCCTCCTCATTTAGAAAATCATTTAGGAAAGAGCTTTTTACATTCATTTGATAGAGGGTAAAGTTTTTAAAACAAGCAATAGCACATAATAGCCTAATGGCTTCAATTCTAGCCACATGAGCAAATGTTTCATCAAAGTCAATACCTTCATACTAATTATATCCTTCAGCAACTAACCTGGCTTTATTTCTTACCATTGTACCATGTTCATCTAGCTTATTTTTGAACACCCATTTTATTCCAATGACTGATTGATGTTCGGGCCTGGGTACTAACTTCCATACTTGGCTTCTTTCAAATTGGTTGAGTTCTTCTTGCATAGCCAAGATCTAGTTTTCATCCAATAATGGTTCATCACATGAATTAAGCTCCATTTGAGAAATGAAGGCCATGTCACTATGAATTTGCTTAAATACAGGCTTATTAATCTAGTTTCTGATGGACTGCCTAAGATATGTTCTTTTAGATGATCTCTATGGAAGTTCCAATCTTTGGGTAGATCAAGCTCCTGATTAGGCAATTGATATTTTGAATTAGGCAATTGATCAATTTCATCAGGTGTCTAATCACCTTCCTTTTCATTATCTTCTTGATCAGATGCTTCTAAATCTTCCTTGGGTTTGCTTAGTTTGCTAACTGCTTCTTTTTGCTACTCATCCACATTTTCATCCGCATCATCTTTTGAAATTTTCTTACTCGAGTGGTTAGATTCATCAAAAACAACATGCATGGATTCTTCCACATTTAATGTTCTTTTATTGAAAACTCTATATGCTTTACTAGATGTGGAATAGCCAAGAAAGATTTCTTCATATGATTTTGAATCAAATTTTCTCAAATAGTCTTTCTTGTTGTTTAAGATAAAACACTTACAACCAAATGCATAAAAGTAAGAGAGATTAAGCTTTCTTCCCTTCTACAGCTCGTATGGAGTATTATCCATTAGGGGCCTAATCAGGACTATATTCAGGATGTAGTAGGTTGTGTTAGTTGCTTCTACCCATAAGTACTTAGGAATAGACCATTCATTGAGCATTGTCCCTTTCATCTCCTCCAAGGTCCTATTCTTCCTTTCTACCTCTCTATTTTGTTGGGGTGTTCTTGGAGAAAAAAAATTGTGGGTGATCCAATGGTGCTTGGAGTATGAGTCAAACATCTGGTTTTCAAATTCTCCACCCCTAATTGTTGTAATTGCATAGATTTTCTCATTATGTACTTTCTTTAAAAAGTGAATAAAAGATGAGTAGGTTTCATTCTTAGTAGCAAGAAAAAGTACCCTTGTATACCTTGAGTAGTCATCACCAATAACAAAGGCATATTTATTTCCACTTAGACTACTAGATGATATAGGGCCAAATAAATCTCAGTGAAAGAGTTCAAGTGGCCTTGTGGTAGAAACCACTGATTTTGCCTTAAAGGAGGACCTAACTTATTTACCTTTTTGACATGCATCACATATGTGGTCCTTTTCAAATTTTGTTTGAAGCAGGCCACTAACTAGACCTTTGTTGACTAATTTAGTAATTTGTTGCATATTAATGTGCTATAGATGCCTGTGCCATAGCCAATTAAGCATTCATCTTTGACATTTTAATTATCCAAATTCACAACATATACATTACTTACTCACAGACCAATGAATATGGTACTGCTATCGATAGTTGATTAGACTTCAATGTTGGCGACTTCAAAGATGACTCGCTTATTTTTATCACATAGTTGGCTAACACTGAGCAAGTTATATCTTCGTCCCTTGACTAGTGAAACATCATTGATATGAGGTTTCGATTTGTTAGTTCCTTTTCCAATAATTTCATATCTAATCTTATCCCCAAATTTCACGTATCCTTGACTGGTTTCTTTTAGCTTAGAGAATTTAGATTTATCTCTTGTCATATGCTTTGAGCAGCCGTTGTTAACATGCCAATCATCTGATTTACTTCTGCTGCTCAGGCACACCTACAATGAATTAGGTTGATTTAGGTCCCCAATCTACATTTGGTCTTGATAAGTTAGCAGGTTTAGTTCCTTTAAGATCCCATATCTAAACCCACCTTAGTGCTTTCTTAAATTTTGATTTTGCATTAGAATATGGTCCCGTATTAGGTACTTGAACGCCAACTAAGTGATTCAGAATTTGTGAAGATGATGAAACATCAAATGGAACATGATTATCAACAATTTCTCGCAAATTAATTTTATCAATGACAGATTTTTATTTTTGAAAGATGAGAGAGAATTGATCTCTATCATTTTTCAATTTTGTCATTAGGCTGCTATCAAACCTAAGCACCTCATATAGTTTCATATTCTCATTAGTTAGCCGATCATTTGATTTAACCAAGCTAATTTTGAGGAAAACTGACCGTGAGAGGTCTTTATTTGGATTCCTAATACTGCCTAACAATAATTCATTTTTCAAGCATTCATTATGTAAATCATGATTGTATTCCTGACTTAAATGAAATTTTAGTGAATTTTGTTTTTAATGATTTATGAGATCTCTTTAAGCATTTATACTCATTGTATATCTTACTAAAGACATTCTCAATATCATTCTCAGAATTTGAGTCATAGAACTTCACCTCAGGTGTTTCCTCTTCTTCAGGACAATCGTTTGAGCTGACCATGAGACTAAAATTAGCTCGCTCATTGGCATCTGAATTGTCATTAGATCCCTAAGGCTATTCTGTTTCACTCCAGGTAGTAAATGCTTTCTTTTGTTTCTTATCTGAGGTGGTCTTTCTCAACTTAGGGTAGTTAGGCTTGATATGACCAGGCTTGCTACACTCATAGCATACCACTTCATTTGTATCTTTCTTTAATGAATCACCTTTTGTATGCTTTTCTTTTCTATAAGGTCTTTTATATCAGTTACTCTTCTTCTCAGAAATCTGTTAATTTTTCTTGCCAAAGCAACCATCTCATTTGATCTTGATGAGTGTTATTCGATAGCTAATGCAATTGTTTTCTTTTGTTTTTCCTCTGATTCAGCTCTCTTGGTTATAACCATCTCATAGGTTAGGATATTGCCTATGAGCTCATCTATATTCAATTCTTCTTTGTCTTCCAGGACATTGACTTTTGAGTCATATTCCTTTTATAGGGGCCTAAGGATCTTTTAAATCTGATTCTTTTCAGGTATAGCATATCTAAGAGCAGCAAAATGATTTGTCATATTAGTGAATCTAATGTTCATTGCTATGATGGTCTTAAAAGGTCTAAGTTCAAACAACTTATACTCCTTCATTAGGATGTTCACCTTAGCCTCCATGACCAACTTTGTTCCTTCATAAGTATTCTCCAATTTTTCTCATATTACCTTTGCTCTAGCACACCCTGAAATAATGTTTAACTGAGAGGGAGTTAGAGAACCCCATAGAATATTCATGGCTTTAGCATTTAATGAAATTTGAGTCTAGTATTCTTCAGTGTATTCTGATTCAATCTTTCGCACACTAGATGCAACACTGGTGGATGTTACTGCCACATTTTCATAGGAACTTTAGGTCTATACTTGATAACATTCTAGGCTACTATATTAGTTGCCTGGATAAAATGGGTCATCCTTGTCTTCTAATATGTATAATGAGTTCCATTGAAAAGTGGTGGTTTATTAACACACTGCCCTTCAAGGAGTAGTGAAGCTTCATCCTCCTGATCAACCATGCTTGGATCTTTCCTATGAGGATGTTAAGATTGATATCTATACAAAGATCTGTTCTGATACCAAATGTGAGTGCGATCAGGCTTCTAAAAGGGGAGTAAATTGGACTTTTTAGTACTTTTTCAATTAGGTGGCTGAAGCTGTCAACTCTAATTATGTAACTGAATAAGTCTATTGCTAATTTTTTTTAAGAGGTAACTTGGGTTACCAAATATGTTGACTAATAGTAAGGATTGAAACAAATTGCATAAGTATCTTATTGTGCTAGTTAGTAGCCTGAAGATACTTACAGTAGTAAGTTAACTCCTGCAATCAGTTGACTAATAAGTGTAATTAGTGGCCTAATGGAATTTTATTGGAAACAAATGTAACACCAATTGATGAGATAATGAGAGTGAATGATGAAAGACAAGAGAATAACAAAAGGAACTTAGCAAAAATTAATTTAACATGTTTAGCGAAAACAGTTAGAGACCTAATGCAATGCACAAAAATGAAAGAGAATCAACATAATGAATTATATTGGCTCAACACATAAGGCCTACATCCAGTCTTCAGAAATCACGTTTTGAGAGTTCCACTATATGAGCTCTATTAAGTTGGCTAGAGCAAAGCAGTTACAATCCTAAATGACTAGGGACATAACTAAGGAGAAATATACCCTTTCTCCAATCTCTCAGATTTTTCTGAGGTATCTAAAACCTCACATCCATTCGCATGAATACATGATCCTCTCATAGACTTTAAATTGGGCGGCTATGACACCCCTAATATAACCACAGTCTTGATTAGGTGCCTAAATACCTTTACAATCAGGAGAATGACAAAATTTTAAAATAAAGAAAAAAAAAAGATAGTTGTTTATTACAGCAAACCCTATAATGGATCAATACAATGAATAAACAAAGAGTTTGTTGAGAAGAAAGAATTTATGAAGAAATATCAAGATAAATGATTGGAAGTAAATGCATACTTGAGATTAAAAAAAACATTAATGCACAATAAATTATTTTTTGATTGAGAAAAGAGTAAAGGATGATTCAAGACAAACAATGGGAAATAGTATTTTGATCTTGAAACAATTTTGGAAATTATGAACACTCTAATCTCATCAATGGCATCAACCAACCCCTTAAATGTGTGAATTTGA
>CAOJBK012575487.1:0-10268 GCA_948294925.1 Codiaeum variegatum | reverse complement strand
TGTCATATTAATGATTAATTAAAGAGTTTAATTAATTATTAATGATGATAGAATTAAACATGTAATTAAATTTACACAATTTTAACATGTCTTGATGTTTAATTCATAAAAGGAAAATTTCAATTTAGTCTTAGTTTGTATGAGATACAAATGGGTATGACTAATTGAAATGGTTTTGGACTAATGAACAAATAAAATAATTAAGCTTAACATGAGATGTTAGCTTAATCCATATGAGATGTGTTTAATTAAGGTTTAAAGATGATTCTGACTAATTATTTTCTTAATTTAGTTGACTAATTGAATAGTCAATTAGTCAATTATCAACTATAACAAGTAACCATAATTTTCCCAACATAGTTCCTTAATTTAAGGAAAAGTTGTTGGAGAAGATATGGTTATAAATAGGTGATTATATCATCTTTTTGCCTAAGACTCACTTTTACACTCAACTAGAAGATGGTGGAGCAACTATTAATCATCTTTTCCAATGAGTTAGAGAGAAAGTTCCAAATTCACACAAAATTGAGTGAGGAAGTTTGTTTTGTAGAGCATTTCTCAAAATGCAAACTTATCTTCAATTAACCCTTGGGAAGGGAGTGTGAAGCATCTTCAAATTCCAAGGCCATCCTCAAGTCTCAAATTCTCAAGGAGCAAGAATCAATCAATGAGAGGAGATTCAAGTTTTTTGAAGAGAATTAGAGAACAAGCTTTTAGGAAAAGCTAGGTATGTCTCAAGCTAGAGGCTTCACATTTGGGGAGCTTAATGAAGGTGGGTGAGAGGTATTTTTACTTATAACCTTTTTTTGTTCAACTTATGTTTTGCACACAACTGGTGATATTATCCATTTTTTGAAGTTATGGGTCCTTTCATAGGTTTAGGTTTTAGTCAAAGAGTTTGATAAATGTCTAAACCTTTTATGTCAAAAGAGTTTTGACACAGAATTGATTTTCAAAGTGTTTGAAATATCAAAAGAGTTTTGACAGAGAATTGATTTTCAAAGAGTTTGAAATATTACATAACCTAGTTTAGTTAAAAGAGTTTTAACAAAGTTCTAGTTTTTGAAAAAGTTTTGGAAATTGGAATATGAATCTTTCGCAATTCAATTTCCCTTTTTTGCTGCTTTCGCTATGCGGCTTGTCAATTTCACCCTTTAGAAAACCCTCTTAGGGGGGAACCATGCATAGCTTGAATGGAAAAAGACCCTCTAAGGGGGGCATCAAGATGCCAAGGAGCCAAAGGCAACAAGGAGCCATGGATGACACTGAACCTCTAGGAGCCAAGGATGACATCGAACCTCAAGGAGCCAAGGTTGATAATGAACTTTAAGGAGCTAAGGGAGACATCAAATTTCAAGGAGCCAAAGGTGACACAGAGCTCAAAGGATCCAAGGCCGACACCGAGACTTCGATAAGTTAAGGAAGGCCAAGTCCAGCTTGATTGGTAAAAGACCTCCAAGGGGGGCATCAAGTCCAGCTTGATTGACAAAAGACATTTCAAGGGAGGCACTAAGTGTAGCTTAACTGCCAAAAGACCCTCCAAGATTGGGCACCAAGTCCAGCTTGATCAGTAAAAGACCATACAAAGGGGGTACCAACTCTAGCTTGACTGGAAAAAGACCCTCTAAGAGGGGTACCAAGCCAACCTGATTGGTAAGGAGCACGACAAAAAAAGCACCAAGACTTAGACGAGTCGGGATGCTAAACATAATTTAAAAGGCAAGAGACCTTCTAGGAAAGGTCTTGTAAACTAAATAAAACAAGGCTACAACATTAAGAGAAGCCTAAGGCATTTCCCAACTAAAGGCAAACAAAGATAAAATCATAGTAGAGATGGAAGAAAAATGAGAAAATGAATTTTAAAATAAAAAAAAATGATAGTACAAGTTACAACAATTATAAGTTAACACAATTACAAGCTACAAAAATTACAAGTTACAACAAAGTTACAATTACATATACAACTAAGGAAGCACGACCTTAGGAAGGAAGAATCCATGAAGAGCTAGCCTCTCGGTTCAAAGCCCGGATCAGAGTGTTGATGGGCATTTGATTCTTAGAATCTGAGCTCGAATGGCTGGAAGTGGATAACTCGAGAGGGTTCTTTGACTTGTTAATGGAAGAATGTATTTGATCTATAAAGGAAAGGTCAGGAGCATCTATGCCATTAAGAGACTCATGATGCTAGATGTTTGGTATAACTCTCTCAGAAGCTAAGGGATTGAAGTGAGCCTTCATCTTAGGAAACTTCTCAAAATTAGTTTCTAAGGCCCATTCTACCCCCTTCTAGACCACCTTGACACTGTGCCATCCCTTGAAGAAGCAGGACTTGGCAAATTTTTTAACCTCCTCTCTTAGAAGTTATGGCATCTTGTTCACCAAGGCCTCCATCTTTTTGACATAGATGTCGGCAGCCTCACTCAAGTTTTGAGCCTTTCTAGCTACCTTTCATAAGTGCTCCTTAGGCTTAGCATTGTCTACCTATAGGCCCATGGTTTGGTGCCTCAAGAATTCATTGGCAGATTCTAAAGGATGAAATGTGAGTCGCGCAACGGAAGCAAAAAATTTTTGAAATTTTGATGTGATTTGATTTTTTATTTTTAAAACTTTTATAAAAACATTTACCATGCCAAACTCTTTTAGCATGGTTGGTCTAGTTATTCATTAAACTCTTTAATAAATCACTAAACCTATTATTTGACCCATATTCATATCAATGATACTTTACCAATTATTGTGCAAAACACAATAGTAACAAAGAAGGGTTAGATGTATCAAATATCTCAACTCCTTGCTTCATTTAGCTCCTCAAGTGCAAAGCCTCTAGCTTGACTCACTCTGAAGCTTTCCCGATAGCTTGTGTCTCCTTTTCTACTTAAAGACGCTTAAACCCACTCTTGGTTGCCCAAATGTTTGGTTCTTGCTTCTTGGTTGAGAAATGGATACCCCTGGGGATTTGTTTGGACTTTGATTTCACACACACACTCTTTCTTAAGGATTTACAAGTAGAGTTTATAGTTGAAGAACTCTTCTTCAAAAATAAACTCCCTCTCACTAAAAAGGTGTTTTGATTTGAACTTTCTCCCCTAATTCTTAGAGAGCTTCTCACTTTAGTTCAATGATGAAGAAGATGAATAGTTATGAGTTCAAATCTCTTAAGAAAAAAGATGATAATCCACTCTTTGTATACCCTTACTTCTTCAACCTAATCTTCCTTAAATTAAGGAAAAGTTAGGCAAGATGTTACTTGTTCTAGTAACCAATTAACTTACTAACTAATTAATTAGTCAGTTAATCAATATTATTAGCACAAGCAATTAGTAGGCATCATTTTTTCCAATAATTAATTACATCCCATATAGATTAATTATCATTTAGTTTAGTCCATATCAATTTAGTGATAACTATTTGTATCTCATAAAAACTATGACATAATTGAATAAATCCCTCTATAAATTAGACTTCAAGACATAATTGAATAAATCCCTCTATAAATTAGACTTCAAGACATACTAGCATCTTTGTAAATTTAATTACAAGTCTAACCCAATTATATTTAATAATTAATTAAACTCTTTAATCAATTATTAATATAGTTAAAAACCAAGTCATGGGAAATTCTTTATAATGTGTGACTTACTAGGTTCATGTTTTAATTAGCAATGGGATAAATAAAACTATTTTTCCCACTAAGTATGTAATCTACAATTTATACTTAGTTCTATAAGTCATTAGTGAAGTCTAACATAACATATAGTGACTACCTAATTAAAAATGAACATCGATGATTGTATCCTTGACATTGCATTGACCTCTTGATTATAATTATCATGCACTCGAATCCTTTCATTACAGATTTTCGATCTTAGCTAGGGTCATGGAATATTCAAACCCTATATGCTAGATCATATCACTTCTATCTAGTTCTAATTCTCGATAAACCAATCCTTACTAGAAACTCTTTCTAGTGAATCTTTACTACTCTGGCCAATGATTTGTGAATCGAGAACAACCAGAAGTCATAAGATTCCTTCCTTATTTACCCAAGTTAATGAATTCTTTCTTAAAGATCACTTATCTTAACATAACACTAATTATGACCATCACATGCCATATACCAATACTTGGATAGCATCGGTATGCAAGCAGTAACAAACCATATCATCTAATATGTTAGATAACATGTCACTTCAAGTCAAAGGATTATATGCACAATTACAATCTAGATGATCAGACATTAACTAGTGGATAAAACCCTTGTGTCTATCATCTAATGTCACTATTAGACTTACTCATCTCATTGTCATGACATTAAATGTCTTTAGTTTTAAACTCACTACCTCCATACCAATAAGCATCTCTAGATTAATGACATTCCTAACAATAATCCTATGACCGTGAACTTCCTTTAAAGTTTATGACAAAAAGAATATGTCTCCAAATTCCCAAACTCTTGGAGAATAGATTCTCTTATATAGAACTTAAGGAACATTTATATGTAATGCACTAAAATGAAAATGATCATTAAACAAAAACATATATATTAATAGCCATTAATGGATTAAGATTAAAAATACATACATAAACTACAGGCTCTAGGACATATAACCCTAACAAATTCCATATCTTGGTACTTCTTATAGAGGGACTTGAACTCAGCAGCATGAGCCTTTGACGCCTTCTTCTCAGCAGACAAGGCCTCATCCTTTTCTTCAAAGGCTTTTTAAAGAATAGCCACTTGCTTCTCCAGCACTTCATTCGAGGCTTAGTTGGCTTCCAAGCCACTAAGCAGCCCATCAAGGTGAATATCGACCTCTTGCAAATAAGAAGGGGTTGAGAAAAAGGATTATATATAAAAAATGATGAAGATAAAAAAGTGAAACCTTCAAGGCATATGAAGCCTGGTCCCTGGAGATGACTAGGCTCTGAGGACCTGAAGAACCATCCCCAACTGACTAAATAGGTGGACCTTGAGGTAATTTGGTAGAAAAATTCCCTCCATACGTCTATATACACCCTCCTATCCATTGCAGGAACCTCAATTGGCCTCCCAGCTTCGATGGCCCGCTCATCTTCAACTGGCAAAGTAGGCAAATTGTCAGGCCCCTCATTAGGGCCCCCAAGGTTAGGCTTAGCTTCAACAATCATGAGGGCCATAGACTGATCTGCCTCGTGAACCTCAGTCGCTTGCTGAACAACCTCAGAAGACTGCGAAAGCCTAAGAAGAGACTCCAAAGTCTATTTAGCTCCATGGGTCTCCATCATTTCCCTCAATAAGGCAAACTTAGCCTTAAGAAGAATCGAAGTAGATTGGGCACTTATTTTATCCCCACCAACTAGACCAGCTGGATTGTCCCCTACAATTGAAACCATAACAAAATGAGTAAAAATAATTAAGAAGAAAGGATGAAGGAACAAATGGAAGCCTCCTTCATACCTTGAGGGAGCTTCTCAGAAGGAGGCTGAGATGGAGGAGCTCAAGTCAACAGTTTAGCCAAAAATTTTACAACCTTGATTGCCTTAGATATGTCCTCAGGGGTGAGGATGCTCCATTGTGCCAAATTTTTAACAGCCTCAGAAGGCTGAAGCTAAGAGAAATTCTTGTATTACTGTGATAGTAGAGACTCGCCCTACACCACCTGGACATGTTTGTAGTATTGGCTGGTCAGCTTGTGGAAAGACTGCCAAATAAGGGCTATCATAACCAGAAATCTCATACCTTGACCATGCACTTGGGAAACACTACATGGTCCCTCATAAGCCCATCAACCACGTCACTTTGAACATTCAGATTGTGCTTCCTTAACCTTCCTAGCCAGAAGGGACCCTCCTCCATTGAAGCTCTGGCAGTATTAACTTCTATAGGCCCCCTATAGAGCCTCTTAAGTTTCCTTCCCTCAGAGGTCAGTATTGGGTCCATAGGAGGGATATTAACTATTTTAGCAGGCTCGATAAAGCTGCTTAACCCTCTTTTTTGGACTAGGGGCACGCAAGGAAACTCCTCCTCAAGAAGGTCATCCATGGCTATCTCTTCAGTACCACCCCCAACAGGCCTAACCACTTCTTCAACCTCATCTTCAGTAGTAGCAAGTAGCAGCAAGTGAAAAGGTAGTAGGATCACACTCAGAGGAGGAATCCAAGTCCTCCTTTTTGACCTTGAAGTTCTTCAGGTACCAGTATATAAACTCCTCCACATTCCAGATCCTTGAGGTGATAATAGCTTGATTCTCCTCAAGGGTCTGCATCCTCAATAGCCCAGTCCTAAAGCAACTGATGGGCAATAAGGCCTTATTATTGATTGGGCGAATTGGGAGGTTCGCATCTAGAAAAGCCTCGACCATGGACTTAGCGGCCTCCTTTAAGATGGACTTAGCCTTCTCATCCACTAGAGGCTATGCAACCAAATTGAGGGTAGTAAAGGAAAAGAAGAAATAGAAGTCAAAAGACACCAAATAGAGAATACTTACTAGAAGACCTTCGCACATTATGAGGCAAGGATTAAGACCCATCAGCATGATGAAGGAATGAAGAGCTCATTATTAGGCCTCGATTAAAGGAGCGATAGCAGGAGGCAAGGACTTAAATGCCATGGGCATCAGAGAGGCTCAGATCCTTTTCAAGCTTCTCAACCCTAGGCCTTCCCCTGTACTATCTAGTGAACTCGAAGCCCACTTGACCCTTCTTAAGGGGCTTCAACACCTTCACAGTGAAGAATTTGTTCTTCCCATCATCCTCCTTAATTTCCTTTGTCCTAAAGAGGGTTTGCAAAGGTTTCTTCTAGAAGCAGCAAATGTAGGGCTTGCTAGAAACAGAAAGATTGAAGAATGTGTGGAAAAATTTTTACACTAAGGTTGGAGATAAACCAATACATAGCAAACCACCTTGAAGCAGTGCAACTATTCGATGGAGTTGGGCATCAACATCATATGGCTGACTTGAAAATACTCAAAGCATCTATAGAAGAAGGGAGAGGGAGGAAAATCAAGCCTCTGATCATGTGATCATAGTACCACACATAATCCCACTCTCTCATAAGTAACTTAATAGCCATGTTGGTTGAGAAGATTCTAGTCTCCAGAGAAGGGTGAGTAATTTATATGTACTCAGACATATAGTTCACCTTCTCGGTGAACGCCTCAAAGTTAAAAGTCATAAGAGTGATATCTTTCATATGCGGCTTCACTATGTTATTTACGTAGGAGACAATGTCCTGGGCCTTACTCTACTTTTAAGCCTTTTCAACCTGTAGAAAATGTTTCTTTTGTTTATGTGGGTGAGCCATAGAAACACACAAGGAAGAATAGAGAAGAAAGAAGATAAGAAAGAGTGAAGAAAGCAAAGAAAATCAAGAATAGAGAAAAAAACTAAAGATTCAGAAAGTGAAGAATGAGGAAGAAGACAAGCTTTTATAGACATCCAGGAGGCATTAAAGTCCAAGATAAAATAACTCAAAGGTGATAACTAGTAGCCAGTAACCACTGCAGCTCTTATTGCTCATCATAAATATGCCAACTTCTCCACCACGTGGCAAGATAGAATTGACAGTAATAAAGGCGTCATTACCTAAAGAAGTGGAACAGTTTTATCCAAATCAGATAGGGGTCACATCTTTCAATTCAGAAGTGACAGCCTCCTTACCTCCCTCTATTTAAAATTCAAAATTCAAATTCATCTGCTTAAACAAGGGGCATTTTGCACCAAGCTCAAAAGACATTCCTCAAGCCCAGCTCGGTAGACATTCCTTAAGCCAAGCTCGGTAGACATTCCTCAAGCACTCTTCGAGCTGTGAGACTTCGAGTGCTAATAATGAAGGGAACTACTGATATGACCTTGCATGAATATGGTTCAAAATCGACCAAGGGTTTAGGACCCCACATCAGTATGGTTCGACACCTCACGATTAGACTATGCCTTATAAGTAAACTGGCCACTCCCGAGCCCTCCGAACCTTTAAGAAATTTGTCCTATTAGCCTGTTGGGTTCAGCCATCTGATACAGATAGCTGACTACATCAGTCACCAACCCTCCAGTCATGTCACAGTCCCATTAAGAGTACTTGATAGCCTACCCTAAGCGAACATGTGTCCCAACTACAAGGACTCAGCCCTATAAATAGCCTTCAAAATGCCTTATTCAAGTAAGTGAAAACACACACTAAAGAACTATAATTCCATTTTTGAGAGCAATTACTAAACTCCTCTCTAAATACTTACTTGACCATTGGATGGTTGATTCCAAACACACGTCCGGCCACCCTTGATCGCCCTTTTGTCTTTGCAGGTGGACTCAACCAAAATAGAGGAGTTCCATTCAAGCTACTGAAAGAACATCATGCATTAGAGTCTAATGGGGGAACTTAACTTCTTTCTTAGATTGAAAATTAAGAAGAAATCTGAAGGCATCTTCATTTGTCAATCCAAATACACTAAGAAACTTATAAAGAAGTTTAGAGTGGGAGATGTAAAGAGTATTAGCACATCTATCAATCCTTCAATAAAGTTTCACAAGGATGAATCTTGAAAATTTATAGACATCAAGCTATATAGGGGATAAATTGGGTCTCTTCTATATCTATGTCTAGACTTGACATCCACTTCAGTGTTTGTTTGTGTGCCAGATTTCAAGTTGATCCAATGGAGTCACATCAAATTGTTGTAAGCATATCTTTAAATACTTAAGTGGAACTATTGATTTAAGTCTATGGTATCCTTAATGTAATAATTTTAAGCTTGTTAGATATAGTGATGCTAATATGCTAGTAGTAGAATTCACATAAAGAGTACACCTAGAAACTGCCAATTCTTAGGGAATTACTTAATATCCAGGTTTAGCAAGAAGCAAACGTCGGTAGCTTTATCTACGATTGAAGCTGAATATGTGGTAGCTCGTAGCTGTGTTGCTCAGATCTTATGGATGAAGCAGCAACTGGGGAATTATGGCATGAAATTCAAAGAAATTCCAATTAGATTAGTAGTCCTACCCATAGAATTGGAAGTCCAATCACTAAGGGTTCTCCAAGAAGCTCAGATCACTGAACTTGAATGGTAACAAGCCTATTACAAACAACTCAACCTGATTGCCCCTTCACCAGACTTAGAACTATCAGTTGAGACTAGTAAGGCATTTCAACAAGAAATTCAGGGATTGGAAGCTCTAAAAAGGTGACCTTAATTTATAGGAAATTAGACAACCAACACAAGAACCTCGGGGAAAATTCAGACCTCCTTGAACTAGGCCCTTCATCATCAAGAAGATCATATTAGGCAGAGGTGTAATCTTGATGGACATTGATGGGAATGAATTTAGTCATCCTAGCAACCTTGACCAGCTCAAGAAGTACTACATTTAGTGTTCTTGTTACATGACCATGCATCTGACATAACATTACTGTAACATAAACTATGTGAACCTGATTCTATAAAATTATCATGTTTTTAACTATCAAAATCTATAGTAAGGAGATACATAGGAAACCCTTATGGATTCGGTCCAAATCATCTAATAAAATTTATATGTTTCAACATTTTTTCATTTATCATTTTGGGCTCTTTAACATGGATGCAAAAGAGAAAGAGAGTAAAAAATCATTAAAAAAAATAATGAAATATGTTAAGTTGAAAATTTGAAAGGGTGACTTAAGAAAAAATTAATGTGAAGCCTACTTGATTGAAAATCAAAAGGTAGTCTAGGAAACATTTAAGGAAGCTCGCTAAGCTGAAAACCCAAAAGGGCAGTTTAGGAAAAAGTAAGAGCTTAGTAAAATGAAATGCATTTTATTAAGGTTTTATTCATCTTTCGGAACATCCAAACAAATCTTAAAAGAAAGCATTTGGGACAAAATAAAAAAGGAATCAAAATAATCAAAAGGCTAGTCTAACCTAGCCTTATTTCCCAAAAAGCCTATCCTAACATAGCCTCACTTCTCAATATCAACTAGAAGGGCATAACACTTTGCTTTCTTTCTTTGCTATCATGTCTCAATCTACTTGTCTAAGTACCCTAGAAGTTTTCCATAATTAGCGCTTGGAACCATCATCCTCAAATCTCGAACCCAGCCTTTAGTTACTTCCTTTGCCACCTTAGCATTCACTACAAAAGCCTCAAAAAGAGCACCATCTGGGGCCACATTCTGATAATATCCCATCTGTCAAATGATTCTTGTGCCTTAGTAGTTTGATCTTATACCACTCAACTCTCCAAAGTAAATCTAAATAGTCCAACTCCATCCGTAAGATAATTCATTCTTTCTCAATGTCAAAGAAAATGGA
>CAOJBK012575405.1:0-10040 GCA_948294925.1 Codiaeum variegatum | reverse complement strand
TATTTGAAAAGTGCGTCCGGACGAGGAATCCTGTATGGCAACCATAGTCATACTAGAATTGAATGCTTTTCAGATGCTGATTGGGCAGGATCAGAGGAAGATAGAAAATCTATTTCAGGCTACTGTGTTTTTGTTGGGAGGAAATTTGGTCTCGTGGAAGAGTAAGAAGCAGAATGTTGTCTCACGATCAAGTGCAGAATCAGAATATAGGGCTATGGCCAAGTCTGCATGTGAAATAATATGAATATATCAGCTTCTCACTGAAATGGGTCTCAATTCCAATCAAATTCTGGTGTGACAACTAAGCAGCACTTTACATTGCTTCAAATCCAGTCTTCCATGAACAAACAAAACACATTGAGATCGATTGTCATTTTGTTCGTGAAAAGATCTAGAAAGACTTGATTTTGACAGGATATGTGAAAACTGGGGAACAATTGAGAGACATATTCACAAAAGCTCTTAATGGGGTTAGAATTGATTATTTATGTAACAAGTTGGGCATGATTAACATCTATACTCCAGCTTGAGGGGGAATGTTAAAGATATGATATGATTTTGTGATTATGTAATTGATTAGGAGCTTGATTCTAGAGATTAATATTAGATATTTACCATATAGAACACTCACTCTCTTGTATATATATACAAATTCATTCTTTCATAGTTTAGTATATTAATTTACTTATAAGTTTCGTTTGGGCCTCATTTCCAAAAGGCACGCGCCTTCGCCTTGCGCCTGGGCTCCAAGACCCCTTTGCGTCTTAAGTTGCCTTTTGCCTTTAACAACACAACACTATAGAATTCAAAAACATGTTGCTGGAATTTTATTATCCTAAACCTCACTTTATAGGGACTGAATTACACACAGAATTCAAGACCATGTTGCTTGAATTTTGTTTTTCCAAACCTGAATGTCAAAGCGTTGCAACCTTAGGTGTTTATAGACTGAGTAATCCTAAACTTTAAAGCTCTTCTACTGATAGACCTGAATCTTTAATATAATTAAGGCTGCATCTTTCATACTTGTACAGAAATTTGCTATTATGAATAACCATAAAGATAAAAGAAGAAAGCATCTTTATTTTGTGGTCTGGCTCTCAATATCACTTGGATTTAGATGGGCTTGTCCAATCTCTCTTGAGTATGGGCGAGAATTTATCTTTCTTCTTTAGATCAGATCAGATAAAAGAATAGGATGCATTTCATATTTTTAATGTTTCATTCTGATCAAGGATGGTTCTTGGTGCAATTATGAGGTTGTTCAAGTGTGATATGGCGTCTCAAAGTTGGAAGTAAAATACGTTCTCGCATGCTTTGGGAAAGTTGTGTACACCTCTCAATAGAGTCACTAATGATTTAAGCCTTGTGCATCACCTTTTAATATTTCATCTTGATTGTATGAAATTTCCGGCAGCAATAATTTATGTCAGTCAGCATTTCCCTGATAATCATCTTGGCTATTGTTGATCTGTTGTCACATACTCTCTTTTTACATCCCTTGCCGCACCATCCTTCTCTTTCTCTCTCATCCACTAACATTATGGTGATCGAAATTAAGTAATACAAATGATGAAGATTTTCAATTATTGGGAACTCAAACCTTTTAATTGTAACGTTTAAGGAATTTTATGTCTTTGTAAAAAAGCTTTTTATGTCTCATGTCATTGAAATATTTTCATGGAGTATGTTGCATGTCTAAGATACAGATTCTCTTTTTGTTTCTCTTGGACGTAGGAGGTTTGGAGGGTTGACTACTAATGCTAGATTTTAGGTCATTGAAAGTTAAAATGGGTAGAAAAGTGGGGAGGCTGCTAGCATTGGCAAAATGGTGAAGTTGAGAAGCAAAAATAAATGAGAAGTGGTTTTAGGAGCTGTTTGCCTCGTTGGAAAGCCCTGTGAATAATATTGTGAACAATAACATGAATAGAAAAATGAAAGAAATAATTTAGGATTCACTTCTGAATTTTTTTAGACATACATCCTTTCTGATGCTCGAGGTCCCATAAGTATCACACTCGGGGTTGAAGTGCATTACTCAACCTGAAGCATGATTAATTTTATTGATAGAAAAATTGAATAATAGGCATTGCAATGAATTCTAAGCATTACAAGCATAGATTTTTGTAAAAGTAGTGTTATACCTGCAAGCATAGCTATTAAATGTACCTCAAGCATAACTTTAGATCCTTAAACCCTTAAAGGTGGGCAACCTATATGAGGCATGCACCGTAGACGAAAATGCAATCCCAGGCACCTTTTTTATTTAATCTGAGCTACGCTTTTCTTTCCTCTTTCAAGATATTTTGTTATTCTAGCTTGCATGAACTGATGTAGGATTAGTGTTAGAGACTTATTTAGTCTTAATTTTATCTAGATTTAGAAAATATCGATTCTTAAATGTTTTATTTGTTATATATTTTTAGTTGTCTTCTAAAGGATTAATCATCTATTTTGTTTCTTTTGTGCCTCGTGTTACTCGCGTGCATGCCTGTGGCTTGCTCCTAGGCTCCAAGACCTTTTTGTGCCTTGATGTGTGTTGCGCCTTCAATTATTATGCCTCTAAGAAAAAGACTTTGAAAAAAATTGTCCACATCATCTAAGGATTTGCACTTTCTAATATATTGCCCCAACACATTACGGATTAAATAAAATTTAAAATGAATATAAAGACACCAAAACAACATTGGCAGATTTTCCAGCAAATTTGAAATTACAAAGTTGCACTGACCAGCAACTAAATTTATTCTAAAAGAT
Organism: Codiaeum variegatum; assembly: GCA_948294925.1. Taxonomy (NCBI): domain Eukaryota; kingdom Viridiplantae; phylum Streptophyta; class Magnoliopsida; order Malpighiales; family Euphorbiaceae; genus Codiaeum; species Codiaeum variegatum. Next base: position 7,283 of record CAOJBK012575405.1, on the reverse strand, counting down.
ATGTGAATAAGGCTTAAGAGGACTAGAAAATATACTGTAATGTCCCGATGAATCCCATCAAAAAAATCTGAACCACAATTTTTTGAATTTGTTAATTTTTTTTTTGAAAATTTTGTCTATATGTGCCTTTTGTGAAGTTTGTGTTTTATTTAAATTTTTTATTCTTCATAGTTGTTCTTCAAGATAATGTTTATGCTTGATTAATATTATTATTGATTTTATGCCCAGTAACCTAAAAACTCTGAACTTGTCATGCAATTTAATTTTAACTAATACTTCTAAATTTATCAGTTTTATTTGGCCAGCTGTTGTCAGTTGACTAAATTTGGCTAAAGAAATAATTCTCATTGCTGACTCTAGTGATATTATATTTTAATTATTCTTTTTTATTCTCATTACATTCTCTACTTTATTTAGATGAGCTCAGTCTTCATTTGGAGGTAAAAAATCACACTATGCAAGTGTTAATGATGTGTAATTCACCTTTTCATCTACTTAATCATGAAAGCTTGTCTTCATTTCCATTAGACATAAACCACAAAACTAGCTTGCCGTCAGATTTTAGAAATCCTTTTTTATTTTTTGAAAAAAAAAATTATATTTTAGTGATTAGGGAGTGTAATCCGATTATTTGTTGTAACTCTCTACTCCAGGAAAGCAGTCACCAATGCACACCCATCTCTCTGTCTCAAAACCTAACCTGTTGGCATTTGCCCTCACGACCAAGCATGTCTTTCTGCAATGCCTCTTCCATGAACAACGTTATTTGACAGTCCATCAGAACAAAAATGGAAAGGGGGGCATTATTGGCAAGCATGACAATGAGGGAGGGGAAATATTGGCAAGCATGACAAAACAAAATTAAATATAGATATTTATTTATTTATCCTTAATAATTGAAATGGATAGTTCAAAAAGTATTAATAAATAAGTATAAATCAGGGTATGAGTAGTAAAGCATAATAAAATTTATGAGCTGACATGCAATTAATGACGCGTTCTTAAACTGTGCGAGAACAAAAAGTAGGATGGAGGGAGTAGTATTTTAAGTATAAAGACAAACTTTTCATTTCCGACTGTTTGGTCAAGCTCTTTTTTGGAGTTTTATATTTTATTTTGAGAATCTTAATTCGAGTCCTTTTTGCTTTGGTGTAACATTATTGCCTTATTTTTCTTTAGAAGTCCAACTCCCTTGGAGGATTGAGTGATTTTGGAATCCCATCACCTTAGCTTTAGGAGTAGTTTGTCTACTGAATATCCATGCTTATAATGCTTTATTTGAAGTTTTCATTCAATAAAATTCCAGCAGATTGTGCTTTTATCATTGAGTTGTGTGATGCAATCATTCCTCTAGGGACTGTAATGTTTTCTGAGTCCTAGACCCCGTTAGTGTAATGCTTCTAGTTTATTTATTTTGTTGATTTTTTCTTTATTTTCTAAAGATTTATACATCTACTATACAAGGTTTAGTGTCCTAATTCTTTATCTCTGCAAGCCCTAGCTCTAATCTCAGAGAATGTAGTTTGTATTAAGGCCATGTTATTTGCAATCCCTTGCGTTGTCATGTGCATTCACAAATGTTATGTTTTCAGATTAAGGAATCTGCTTGTCTGACTGTAACAGTTACAATACGTTAGGATGCTACTACTAATATGTGATTGGCAAGTTTATATGGCATTGCACCAGGAACTTGTTTCATTTGGATCCCATTGCAGTTGCTAACCTTAACTTGGCTTTTCACATTATGCTGCTATGAGTATTCTTCTTTTAAGTATCTCATTTTTATGTGAAAATAGTTAAGAATTTGTTGTATCACATTAATCTGAGACCAGGAAGTGCAAACTGGCTACTAATGCGATAAGCATCTGTCATAGTGTGATTGTGATTCATACTTTAGCTTGTGTGGCGTCCTGTGTCTTTTTCAAGAAATATCATTTTCTCCATGTGGTGAATCATCAAGAGATATGCATTTGTATGAACAGTAATTTTGGGTCACTACTTTGTGCTAGTCTTTTCACTTGTTAGTAAACTGTAAGAAAATGCTCTTTGTGCAGGCTGTCCTTGCTACTGTAGCAATTATCCTTGGCGTAACAAAGGGAACAGATGATTGGTAATTTTTTCAAGACTTGCAAAATTGGAAGACTTGGACTTTGATGTGCAATCATGTGATTGATTCCTACGTGTTATTGTGAGTGCTCTGAAAAATGAGAACTGTGAATTTGTTACCCGGTTGATGGTATGTATAATGGTTTAATGCAGTTATCCTTGTACTTAATTGAATTATTTATTTGTGAAGCCCAGGAGGGATATTGTATATGTATTATTATGTTAATATACAATAAGAAGTATTCTCGTGGAAATTATTCGGATCACCAGATGCAAGATGCCAAGTACAAATTGCACACTTTAGAATAAAATGGTTACTGCCTAAATCGATGGGACATGGACTCGCACGATTGTGAGAGGTATTATTTTCACGCAAATGGGAATGTATTCAGTAATTTTCTCATTTATTTGAATTCTCAAGGCTTGTTTCATTATTATTTTTTCGTAACTCAGTTTTTGAAGAGCATTGATTGCTCAAGGCTCGAGTGTTAGCAATGATAAAATGTTGGTACATATTCGGGAATGAGCCTAGTGATAAACTTTTTTATAGAATTGAGTGCAAGAGAAAACACCTGCGAGGATTTGGTGTTAATCTGAAGACCGTGTTGGGAATGAATTCAACAAAACTCTAATCTGCAAAGGGCCAGTAGTAAGAGTATGATTACATCGTATTCCACCTAAAAGAATATTTGATTGTAGCTGGAGAATGAACGTAAAAATTAGTTAATTTTCGAACTACTATAATTGCTTGATTCATTTCTCTCTATCCTAACTAAAACTCTCTTATCTTTAAAATTCTTAATTATTTACTAATTCTATCCCTTGCTGATGCATTTGGGATAATAATATCTATAAAGAATATGACTATGTCAACATAAAAACTCAACTCTGTCTAGAAAGAGATGCCAAACGGTCTACGTAAATAGAATCAAGCTATTATTGGTCATTTGGCAATTCAATTTAGCTCAACTCAATAAAATTTTAATCTCAAGTTAATTAGAGTTGGCTATATGGATTCATTTTCTCCTCTCGAGGCGATCGTGAAACATATTATATAAAATGTTTAAAAATTCAAAATCATATTGAATGACTCTACTCCAAGTTAACTTAGGTCTACGCCTTTTTTTTTTAATCTACATTTACTCTGAGGTGTTCTAATTTTCTAACCGGTGCATCTAAAATTTTACGCCGCACATGCCCGAACCATCTTATTCTATTTTCTCTCAACTTGTCTTCTATAGGGGCAACTCCGACTTTATCTCTGATATACTCATTACGGACTCTATCCATTCTAGTATAGCTGTATATTCATCTTAGCATCCTCATTTCTGTCATACTCAATCCCTTACATCATAACGGTATTTTCCTTTGACAAAAAGAAAAAAGCTGTTAATTGGTCAAACCTTTTGGAGTTTAACTTTTTCATGAACCCAATAATACTTTGACTTTTTCTTGGAGCCTTACCGTAAACTATGGATTAGATAGAAAATAATGAAATTGATGAAGATGCATTCATTTATTTATTTTTAGTTTACTAGCATTGAAAGATGGAGAACTCTACATTACTATTTGGTTCGCATGTTAACCTGCCTCATGCTTTCAAGGTAACTTTTGCTTCCCTTGTGTATTGATCTTTCGATTTATCTTTTATTCTCATCCTTTTTTTCTCCATTCCTTTGCATAGAAAGCTGCTGCTCGGGTTGAAAGGCTGTTGAGACAGCCAAACCATGAGCTCTTTGTTGGAGAAGGAGGTGGCGAACCTTCGGAAGGAAGCAAAAGAGAAAGACCACACCTTAGCGGAGGAGAGGAAAGCCTTGGCTGAAAGGGAAAGGCTACTAGAGGGTCGCAATGTCGAACTGGAGTCTTTGCTGAAGAAGTACCAAGACCTATAATCTGACAATGACTTCTTGAGGCGGAAAGTGGAGGGTTTGGAGGTTGAGAATGCTGGGTTTGAGAATAGGTTGAAGAACGTGGCCCTTGAAGTTAAGAGCTTTGGTGAATTGGTTTCTATCATTTTAAGGAAGATGGATGCTTTGGTGGATCAATTGCCTGAGATTTTTCGAACCGAGGTCCAAAAATTCGCCCAGTCTCGGTTCTTCAAAGGGTAGCATAGTGCTGAGGTGGTCCAAGGCAGTATAGAATGGTACAATCGAGCCTTGGAGTTCGTGTTTGAGAGGTTCCCTAAGGTGAAGGATCACTTCGTTCGCCTAGCATCCCAAGGAGTGGTGCCAAACATTCAGCTCTCCGAATACCTGCATGGCATGGGCTTTCCTGACCTCTCCTTCGTAGACCGTTTGTCTGTAACACATGACAAGCCTAGGAGTCTTCTTTCTGATCATTTGTCCGCCCATTCCAGCATCGATCATGAGGACCATCTACCCATAGTACAACCCTTAGGGGGTATGATTAAAAGGCTAGCTCTTCCAGACTTCCTACGCCTTAGGATTTTCTTTGTCTCCTCTTGTATTCGATAGTGGTTTTTCCCTTTTGATTTTGTACTTAGGCTTCATTTTGTGCCTTTGTCCTCATGTAAACTATTTTGTAATTATATTACACATATATAATATAAATTTGTTTTCTTCTTTTCCATATTGCTTTCTTGTATCTCTACTATTTTTAACAAGTGATTAACTTATTTTGCCACTTTGCCTTTATTTTATATTTGTAGTTTACTCGTATGTGTATGGTTCCCCCTTATATACTTGACCTTGCTTCTCACCAAGGTCTTTCATGTCCGTTAAATTGGACTTAGTGTCTTCGTTTGTTGGTGTCTTGGTGCTCCCCTTGGAGGGTCTTTTGACAATCAAGTTGGGCTTGATGCTTCGGCTCATCGAGGTCTCAGTGCCCCCCCCCCCCCTTGAAGGGTCTTTTGCCAATCAAGTTGAGCTTGATGCCTTGGCTGAAGGAAACATTACGGAGTCGCTCAACGAAAGCAGAAAAGGAGAAGTCAAATCGGGAAAGGATTCAAATTTTGATTTTCAAAGACTTTTTCAAAAACATAATTTTGCTAAAACTCTTTTAACAAAATTAGGTTAGGCAATTATTTAAATACTTTGAAACATTACCATAACCTAGGGTTTGAGTATAAAACATTTTGTCAAAACTCTTTTAACAAAATCATTAGAAATTTTCAGACACTTTGAAAATCAAGTTCTATTTAAAACTCATTCAACATAGATGGTTTAGTCATTTATCAAACTCTTTGATAAATGTCTAAACTAAGATTTGGACCCATAACTTCAACCAAGGATATTATAACCAATTTGTGTACAAAACACAAGCTCAAAAAAGGAAGGTTAGAAGCAAAAATACCTCTCGCCCTTCTTTGTTAAGCTCCCCAAATGTGAATACCTAGCTTTTCCCAAAAGTTTGTTCTCCAATTCTCTTCAAGAAGCTTGAATCTTCTCTCTTTGGTTACCCAAATGTTTGATCTTTGCTCATTTACTTGAGACTTGAGGATTGACTTTAGACTTGAAAACTTCTCCATACTCCTTTCTCAATGGTTAATTGAAGAAGAGTTTATGTTTGAAGAACTCTTCTTCAAAATAAACCTACTCTTTCAATTTACTTTGAATTTTAAGCGTTCTCTCTCTAACTCTTAGAGAGTTTCTCTCTCTAACTCAAGGAAGAAGATGATGAATAGTTTCACCATCTCTTCCATGTGTTTAGTGTGTTAGATTTAGGTAAAAAGATGACACACACACTACATATATATGCCATACTTCTTCAACAACTTTTTCTTAAATGAAAGAAACATGTTGGGAAAATGGTTGCTTATTCTAGTTGACATTTGATTAGTCAATTAGATTAAGCATATAATTAGTAAGAATCATCTTTAAATCTTAATTAACCACATCTAATGTGGATTAAGATAACATCTCATTTTAAACTTAATTATTTTATTTATTTGTCCAAAACCATTTCAATTAGTCATGCCTATTTGTATCTCATACAAACTATGACATAATTGAAATTATCCTTTTATGAATTAAACATCAAGACATGATAGCATCTTTATAAATTTAATTACATGTTTATTTCAATAATCATTAATAATTAATTAAACTCTTTAATTAATCATTAATATGATTTATACAAGCTAATGAGAATTGCTATATGGTATGTGACTTACTAGGTTCATGTTCTAATTAGCAATGGGATAAAAAAAACTCTTTTCTTCCCACCAAGTGTGTTAACCTAATTACACACTTAGTCCCATAAGTCTTGAGTGAAGTCTAGCATAACATAAAACCAATACCCAATTAGAAATGAATGTCGGTGATCATATCTTTAACATTGTATGGACCTCTTGATCATAATTACCATCCACTTGAATCCCTTCATTATGCATTTTCGATCTTAGCTAGGGTCATGGAATAGTCAAACCCTATATGCCAGATCATATGACCTCTATCCGGTTTGAGTTCTTGATAAACCCGGTTCCTACTAGAAACTCTTTCTAGTGAACATTATCCACTTTGGCTAGAGATTTGCATATCAAGAATAACCAGAAGTTATAGGATTCTTTCCTTGGTTACCCAAGTTAATGAATCCTTTCTTGGTTGAACACTTATCCTAACATATCACTGATTATGGCCACCACATGCCATATACCAATACATGACTAGCATCGATATGTAAGCAGTAACAAACCATAGCCACCAATATGCCAGATAACATGTCACCTCAAGTCTAAGGATTATAGGCATAATCAAGATTTAGATGATGCAATATTGACTAGTTGGTAATGACCCATGTATCCATCATTTAATGTCATAGTTCAACTTACTCATACCATGAGTATGCTCATGTTTTGTCACGACATTGCATGTCTGTAGCATGAGACTCACTACCTCCATACTAATAAGTATCTCATAGTTATCATGGATGACAACAGAGGTGATGGTCTCCCAGATTAATATATCCCTTCCAATGATCTTATGGCCATGAACAACCTTTAAAGTATCTTATAAAGGGCAATCTATCACTCATATTCTCAAACTCTTTGAGAATAAATTCCCTATAAAATACTTAAGGGACATATATACGTTCGATACAAGGAGTGTCTTCATTTAAAGAACATATATACTAAAGCCAATTAGGTTTTCATTTACATTCACATGCTGAGTGTAAGCTCTAGGGCATATACTCTAACATTTTAGCCGACACTATTTTCT
>CAOJBK012575354.1:0-12233 GCA_948294925.1 Codiaeum variegatum | reverse complement strand
GAGGACTTAAATAAATCACTTCCTTAGGAATCTTCAAGTAAAATTGCCTCACCAAATGAGGACTTAAATAAATCACTCCCTTGCTAGCCTTCAAATGAAATTGCCTCCACAAATGAGGACTTAAATAAATCACTCCCTTAGGAGCCTTCAATACACCTATAAATACTCTTTGTACGTTGCAGTTATTGATGATGACAGTTATGTCTATAGGATCAACCCTTGGCTTGTATTGCCATTCCCCCTCTTTTGCGGGTCATTTAGTTATGTTATAGAACACATACTCTGGCGCTTCCTTCTTCCGTGACAATGCTTTTTGCTAATTATAGCCTAGGGCAACTTCCGATGGTTTACCCGTTAGACAAGCCACATTTCCCATTGATATATCATTAACAATGATGGCCCCTTTTTCTTTGTCTGCTTTACTTATGCCAGCTTGATCTTTTTTCACAAAGCTTTTCAAATGGCCTTGTTTAATGAGCCTCTCTATCTCCTCCATCAACTTTCTACAGCCATTTGTATCATGCCCATGAGTAGTATGAAATTTGCAATACATGACCTTATCTCTCTTGTTCGGATCTCCTCTCAGTAGCTTTGGCTTTTTCCAAATATCTTTGCTCTGGAAGGAGGCGAATACCACCACTGGAGTTGCTGTTAGCAAAGTCAGTTTTGAGATATCCACGGAGTTTTAGATTTCGCCCCCAACCTTCTGTGCAGAACTAGCTGTCTCCACTTTCTAGGTAGTGTCTTTTCTTTTTTGTCTTCTTTTCTGGCTCCGGGGCCACCTCCTTTACCCTCCTTTTGACCAATTAGATATTCTTATAATCCTCATCTTGGCAGATGTATTTTTGGGCCAGCGCCATAGCCGTCTCCAAGGTTTGTGGGTCTTACCACTAAGGGCTTTGAAGTACCAATCATGAATATTGTCATTTTGTAGGGCTTCCAAAGCTCTGGACTGGTTCAGTCGGATCACCTTGAGGGCTTCTCTATTGAATTTGGCTAGATAATCCCCCAGGTACTCTCCCTCAAATTGATTAACCTATTCCAGGGCTTGAGTAGTCATTTTTGAGGGTATGCTTAACCTAAAATGCCTCAAGAAACTTCTCATCAGTTGCTTAAAATTAGCCATGGTTCTAGGTTATAATCCATCATACCATTTTGTGGCTGCTCCTTCTAAGGATCCTCTAAAGGTTCGACACTTAATGGCATCACTCGTGTAATGTAGCTCTATGGCATCCTTGTAGTCCATTAAGTGGGCTATGGGATCAGCGGAGCCATCATATTTATTGATATTGGGAGTTTTAAATTTGTCTAGCATGCGATACTCAGAGATTTTCAGAACGAATGGAAATTTCAGAGCCAACACTAAGTTTAAATCTGTAGAGATCCTTTCCTTCTCATAATACATTTCCTTCGCCATTATCTTTCTCACCTCATTCCTCAACTCTTGAGGCCTATTCTGGCTCACGGCCTCCTGACCATCTACTCGATTTCTTCTCCCTCATGATCTTTCGAGGGATTCTCTCACATTACTTTCCCTTCTGTCACAATGGGAATGGGCAACCATCGATCTGGTGCATTTGGAAGGTTCTCTAGTACTGCTTTCAAAAGACCTGCTTCTCCTTCTATCTCTTCCTCAACACCTGATCTTTCTCTCTCCCTCCCTCCTGAACTCACCCACTTCTCCCTCTCTCAACCCCCTTCCTCTTCCCCTGTTATCTCTGCTCTCTTCACCTTCTTTCCTCCTTTAGCCCCTCTTCTCTCTACCTTGTTAGTCTTATGGCTTAGCAATTTGATTTTGATGATAACAAAATAATTTAATATGATTATGAATATTTTCCCCTAATGTTTAAAGTGCAGAATTAAGTCAATCATCCATAAGAGAAAAAATACATCATCATATGACTAAGTGTTACTGAGCTTTCAATGTCATATCAATAACACTTTAGTCCTTTGATCCATAAATAATCAAGACAAGAACTCAAGATGCCCTAAAGAATCTAGAGGCTCAGGCATCTAAAGGGTTAGATGGCTAGAGGCTCATGCACCTAATGACTTAAACATTTAGAGGCTCAGGCATCTAAAGGGTTAGACAGCTAGAGGCTCACGCACCTAAAGACTCACATATCTAGAGGCTCAAGCAAATGAAAGGTTAGATAGCTAGAGGATCAAGCACCTAAAGACTCAAATATCTAGAAGCTCAAGCATCTGAAGGGTCAGACAACTAGAGGCTTACGCACCTAATGACTTAGACAACTAGAGGCCCAGTCATCAGAATATTCAGACATCTAGAGGCTTAGATCTACCAAGATAAGAATCCAAGATAAATTCAGTACATGCCAGACATCTAAAGGCTTAGATCAATCAAGATAAAAATTCAAGTCAGTCGTCTGGATACTCCGGTCTTCTAAAGGTTTAGATCTCAGCTACCTATATTATATGTCTAATATTCTTATTAAATGGATCAACATCTGACTTTTTCATTAAATATTTTAGCACCCTAAATGGATAATTCATTTTTTAAATTATTTTTATTCACTACATGAGTTAGTCACCTGACTGGTTCAGTCAACTGATTGGTTCAGTCACCTAACTGGCTTAGGGACTTGATGATTTACAAAAAGCTTTAGTCCTCTAAATGAACATATTTTATTCGCTTTCTAATTGAAAAATTATTTTCACATACTCATATAAACCACATGTGACCAACGGTCATATTTTCTAAAGATAAAAGAAAAAGTTTTTAGCTGATAGTTTTTTACAAAAACAAGACAGCTCTCTGATGCATGTATCAGCCTATGTTAGTTGACTGATAAAAGAGTTGTTAAGAACATATTCCTAAAAAAATAGAGTTTTTGGGCTCAGGCTTCTAAAATAGAGCTGTTAGCATATTTTTAAATGAATTTTTCTAATCAGATCCCTAGCAACCATATCTTCAAAACTCTATAAATACGCTCATATCTCTTCCATTTTGTGGTTAATGCATTTGAGAAGGAGAAACTATTTTTCACTAAAAAATCTCAAGTATGCTTTTACTTTTGAAACTTAAGTTTCTCATCTATTTTTTTTAGATTACATTTTTCCTTCAAAATTTCTCATGCATTGATGGAGAAGAATGGATTTTAACTCTACATATCAAGTAAGCTTCTATTTTTCAAATATATTTTTTCTTGAGATAATTTTTATTTCTTTCCATCTAAATCCTCCCAAGCATTTGATAGAAAAGAATTTGTTTATGATTTCAAATATCTCAAATGAGTTTTAAATAGCCATATTTTAATCTTGAGATTACATTAAAAAAATTTTCTACACCAAATTCCTTTGTGTATTCAAATCTTGATCCATATAGGAATTTGTAATAAAATTTTATTTTTGTAATTTTTATTGAAAAATCATGTAAAGGTCCTCAAGCACCTGTATAAAGCTTGAAATTTGTATTAGGGGTGTCACAGTCACCCAATTGAAAGTCTCTGAGGTCTGTCAGGCACCTAATAAGCTTAATGGTTGTATTAGGGGTGTCACAACCGCCTAGTCAAAGTATGTGAGAGGTTCATCTACACCTGAAAGTAGATGAGTGGTTTATCAGAAGCCTAAGTAAATTCTGATGGTTATAGAAAAGTGGGAATAACTCTTCTGGAATAGGCATCTAAGGAAGCTAGATTGTTGTAAATGGGCTTACTCTTCCCTGATGAAATAGAGTAGTTATAATGGAAATCTCAAGGTGTGATCCTTGAGGACTGGATGCAGGCATTAGTGCCAAACCAGTATATATTCCTATGTTCATTTCTCTATTTTTACTTATGTATTTATCAGTCATCTAATTTTCTTCTTATCTAGCCCCTGTCGCCTAACTTAGTCGCCTAATTCTTAGGCTAAGATAGGTTTTCCAAAAATCCTCCTCATCTGCATATTATATACATCTCTCACTACAAATTCAAGTAAAATATATCGGACGACTAAAAGGTGACTTAATGATTAGGCTTCTAATTTAGTGACTGACTTACCATTGATATATTTGTTAGGTGCCTAATGCTCAAACAGATATCTGGGTAGTTTGCATCAGGCGACTGATTGAAGCTATTGGACTTTTGTTGCTAACAAGAGTTACCCAAATTTGATCAATAAAGAATACATTCATTATTGATATCAAACACCTGAACGAAAATTGATAAATCAATTAGGAGTTTGATAAGTTCAAAAAATTCCAATTCATCCTCCTCTTGGACTCTTGACACTACTTTCATACCTTCCATTGCATTCTCTCCCATCACATCCCTAATGACTGATCTCAGCCTACATCCTCCTCGAGACTCTCCCATTCTTTCCCCGTTCCTCCCCTGTCATTCTTCTGTACCATTTAAGTTAATGCACCTATTCACTCTTCTTCCATTGGCACCTTCTGGATTCCTAGGGGGGTTAAGGTTTAGTGGTGGAGCATTCTCTATGACTTTCACATCCTACAGTAGGGTAGTCAGAAGTTGGATTGTTTAGGGTAAGGTGGTTAGCATATTAGATGGGGTGATTGGAGTAGGGTTTTATTCACCAGTTTGTGCTTTCATGGTGAGGAGGCTGCTAGGATTTGAGTCGGTGTTAAGTTTTATGGGGTAGGTACTGTAGCATTAGGGTTTGGTGGGTTTTGAGAGGAACTGGCAATGTTGCTAGGAGGTATTTGAACATTATCTTCAGGATCTTTTTCCAGGTTATCTCCCACTTTCTGAGTAGGAGCTTTCAGCTTGTGATTTTTTTTTTTGGAAAAGAAAGGGGTTTGAACTGAAGAACTGTCTTAAAAACTCAAATGAACAAAAAATTGATTCCCACAGACAGTGCCAATTGATGGGTGTAAACCCAATCAACGACAATGAATTTTTAAGGCAGATCAGGTCTGATTATGATGGGCTTGGATTTCTTGGCCTGCAATCATAAAAAGCTCATTAGAGGGCTAGGCTGGTAGCCTGGCAATGACCCTCCGATGATCAAATTAGTTCTAGGTTGTTCAAAGAATCCCTCAAGCTTGGTGCCTGAGAGTTAAGAAAAGAAGAAGAAGAAGTTGAACATATCTGAGTCTTGAGTGTATAGGGCTTTATTTAGGGATCCCTAATATGAATCCATCTTAGATCAGACGGCTGTGATGATTCCTTGGTGAGCAAGGATACTGTTGGATTAGATGGAGCTGTACTGGGATTGATGTGGCAGGTGTTAATTAGTCCACTACCCTGGATGTCCTTTTTTGTTTGTATTTTGACAATACCTTGAGGTGGTTACGTGCAGAGGAGACAAGTCGCTGGCAGACGCAGGCCATGTCAGGGGGGCGCACACCTGTGCTATTGTACTATTTGATCGGAACAGTTTGTCATTTTCTTTGGGCCATGCTACCTATAACTCCGGACTAGGGGTGTTCTGATATCCTTTATTCGGAGATATGGTCCATGCCTATTTGGTCTAGGGATCCCCTTGCTTCTTCGGAGCACTCATTGCCCCATGGGCCAGGGCCTTACTCCCGAATTAGGCCTTCCTGATGACCCGGCCCTGGCTCCTTCAGATAATCCGCAAGGTTGAACCCCTATCATCGCTCATGCCTATCAGAAAAAACTCAAATTGAACAACTCAATAAGTACACAAAAAAAATAAAACAATCCAAGAAAAGTAGCAACACCAAGATTTATGTGGTTCGACACAAACTTCCCTACGTCCATTGAGAGATCTATTTTCTTCACTATATGATAAAACAATTACAATACAATTTTAATTGTAAATCTCACAATTCATTGTATCACCCCTCTCACGTAAATTAGAAGAAAAAACTCTCAACCAAGCTGAAAAGTGTTCCAAAAAGTAACTCTTAAGTGTTTACCCACACTCCAAAAGTAACAATTGGTATTTAAGTTGGGTGATTAATATTTAATTTCAAAAAGTTTGAAATACAATTGATATGGGTATGATATATCACTAAGGATAAGAGGCCAGGACCATGCCTATGAAGTGAACAACGAGCTCGAACCTAAGCTTCAAAGACAAGCCTTTGAAGGGTCCATTTGCAAAGGATCCCCTTCGTGCCTTCGCTAGAAGCCTCGAGCCATGACCTTCGCTGAACCTCAAGTGGACCATCGCCCACTCCAAGATAGACATGTGTTGCTTTATTATAGGGTAAATGTCCTCATCCATATCACATCACGGGAAACAAGGAACCAATCTTTTAAAGTTATGTGTTCTCCTACAAGGATCCCTGAACTTATAAATAAGGGATCCCCTTATTCATTAAGGTAATACACATAACTCTTCCTTACTCTACACTTTTTCTTTATAAATTTCTCTTTATTGACCTGAGCGTTAAAGGATTATCGCCGAACACAATGTTTAACCCTCTGACTGCTACTTTCTGTGCATATTACTCAGCCACCAAGCAACCTAACACAACCTTGAGAAGCTCAAGCTTCATCAACTATTACATTGGTACATTATTAGTGTAAGAGCATCCCAATCTACTATATAAATTAAACTCTTTATTATAAATAGTGGTTGAATAAAATAAGATTCTAATCCAGATTTTAATTATAACTATTGAATAGGGAGTGAGTTTCCTCTCCAAATATAGAGAATTAAATTTCATTCAATATAAAAAAATATAATTTCTTTTTTTACAAGTATCATTAATTGTTAGCTTATGTTTTATTAGTTGACTTTCTTTGATTTTTTTAATCTTTTTTTTTTCAAGATTAATGTTAATACTTTAATGGGGCAAAATAAAATAAAGAATGAAATATAAGTTGTGTATTGAAGTTTAACAAAATTGTTCACTTTTTTATATTAATTTTTTAAAAAAAATTCTCCTTTAGAAATATGTTGTTTATTTTGAAGAGCATCTCTATAGAAAAAAGTTTAAATAAAGAGAGAAAGAATGAAGAAAGAAGGCACAATGAAAATTGATATACATCCCTTATATCTTCATATTAGAGTCTATTTGTTTTTTGATAAATTTTTTTTATGAACCTTCTAATAATTAGTTTGGCACGATAAAAAAAATATTTTTATATATAAATAAGTAATTTTAAGAAAAATAAAATTTTCTTTTAAATATAATAATACTTATAAGATTTTAGCTAACTTGTATTAAAAGGATTGGTAAATAAATAAACATAGTAGATTTTGTTATATTTAATATTTAATAAATTAATAATTTTATTAATCAATAAAATTTAAAGAAATTGAAGTCATTTTTATTCAGTACATCTTTTTTTAAATAGTGGAGAAAAAGTTCTAGGCGTCTACTAAGTCTAGGGTTGAATGATTAGACATCATGGTTGACGGCAGTCATCAACACCAATTGTTGTCACCCTATTGAATATCCAAATTGAACTCCCTGTAGTCTCTACGCAAGGAGTTGATATAATGAAGTCCATTGTTCTAGAGGCTACTCAACCAGAGGTTGATGTTGTCGTTGCTTTTCGAGGTACGACGATTTGCAACCAAATAGCCCCTTCTCCTTATGTCACCGATAGTCTAGATATGTTGTCGTTCATGCTGGTTTGGATATTGTCCCACTACCTGTTACTTCAATTCATAGATGATAAATCATTCAACTCATTCACCTTTAGCCATTGATGGATTTAGAGGTTACACCTTCTCAGTTAAAGCTTGTCAGTGTTCCTTGGTTAGATGATTGGTTCTCTTTAAGGATGACAAACTTTGGACTCGTTAGGATGTAAAGCAGTAACTGCCCAAAATTTGGAGTTTTACTGCAATTAGAAATTAATTTCACTTGGAAATGGTTATTTTCATGTCTTTATAAATTCTAAAATAAAGTAGAATAATGTTTGGACCAAGGATGCAGTGTAGTTTAAACCATGTGTTTTTCACTTGAAGTCATAGGTTCAAAGTTTTGATATTGAGGTGCAGACATTGTAAACTTCTTAAATTTGGGTGCCATTAAGCTTATGTGAAAATTTTGGCATGAGAAGTTGCTATCTGAAAATTGCTAGAGGAATAAGTGTCTTTTTCAGAATTGATTCAATAACCCTAGATAGAGAATTAGGTCACTATACCCGCATCGTCATTGATTTGGACCTTTCTTCAAAATTCCATGAAACTTTATTGGTAAAAATTTTGAAACAATCAGACTAAATCAATGTTTATTATGAAAATATTCCTACTTTATGTTCTACTTGCAAATCTATTAACATTTACCTTATGAATGTAGCTATAATTCTAGGTCTAAAGAGATTGAAAAAGCAAAAGTTAAGTCCCATGCTTCAAAGTTTGTTAAACAAAAGCTTCAAATAATGATCATTCAACGGTCCTAGTTTGTAACGCTTTCAATATTTTTTAGGATATTGCTCCACTAGAGGAAGGAAAGGCAGATGAGCATGATGTTTCTTTGGAGGAAGATATTCCTGCTAATTTTATGGTACAAGATACTATTGCTATTAATAATAATATTGCTTTACCTAAGGATAATTTGCACATTAACACATCTTCATCTGTGAAGATAATAATCCTACAACTCCTAGGATTATAAACTCTGTTCCAACAAACATTATTGTTGTTGTAGTGTCTGATAAGGCAGCGCAATGGTACGTGATGGAAATAAGTTTGCTTGGGCTAATTTGGCTGAGGAGGATAGTAATACAATTAATGATAATCTTACTAAGTCTGAAGGTGGATATGAAACTTCTCATAATGCTTCATTATAAAAAGATATGGATAGTGAAAAAAACTACTTAGATTAGTGTTGAGAACAAGAAAAAAACAGGTTATTAACTATGGTCTGAATTCTGAGGACTCAGAGAAAAAATACATGTCAACTCTTTCTAGGTAACCTTTATAGAATCAAAGGCCTCCACTCATTTTTTTTATATTTAATTTTTAGTTTTATTTTCTTTTGGTTGTCTTTTTTTTCTCTTAAATTATTTGGAATTTTCTATTTATTTATTTTTTATTTTCTATTAATAAATTGGAGCTTATTTCAGTTTTTACTTAAGAATAAAATATAAAGAAATTATCAAGTTCTCTTTGTATAATTAATAATATTTATTATTCAATATTAATTAATTTTTTTAAAAAATGTATAATTATAATTTTTTAAAATATTTAAATTTTATTAGTAAGCATTTGGTAGTATGCCCAATTTTTTAAAAAGTTAAAAGTTTACAAATAAAAAACATTTATTTATAAAAATGTAAAGAAATTCATAAATAAAATATGTGTAACAAATGTTTTTTTTAATTGAATTTACATGCTTATTTATACTAGTTAGTTTGAAAACTTAGTTTTAGGTGACGTTCGATAAAACTGAAAATTAAGGGTTAAAATTTTGATATTGAATTTTTAGTGCTAAATAAAATTACTTATACATTATACATTTTAAATTGTAAAAATATTTTAGAGGCTAATTATGTTGAATGAAATTAAGATTATTTATTAAACATCACCTTAGATTACCTTTATTTTATTTTATATTAAAGTGTCCTTCTACATAGTAATTTTTTAATTCTAAATGTATACATTTAATTTGATCTAATTAAATTTGTGTATTCTAAATTTATAATTTTAATTTCTTTTAACTTTTAATTCTTTATACATTTAATGAATTAATATCTCTAATGTTCAATCATTTTCTGATATAATAAATATATGGATAAAATTCTATGTAGTCCCTGAGGTTTAGTAAAAGTAAATGAATTAATCGCGCCATTATCCAAAATCAGTTATTTAGTCCTTATATTTTAAGTTCGTTAAATGACTTAGTCCTTTCGTTAGGTTTTTAATACTTTCAATTAAAAAAATTGAAATAATAATTAAAAAAAAATATATAAGTATTTATAATATCTAAAATACCCCTTAAACAACATCTCCTAACCTTCAACCCTCTCTCCATCTCTTTCCTTTTTCTACAATTCACAATTTTAAGAAAAAAAATCAAGATTTTCAAATCAAATGACTTTTGAACTTATCTAACATTATCTTCTCTCCTTTTTTTCTTTTCCTTCCATTTCACTCCCTATCTTTTCAAATAAAAATTGTCAAATCAAATGACTTTTGACTTTCTCATAATTAAATGGCAGAATAAAACATTAGGAAAAATCACAGGAGGTAGCAGAGCATTATTTCTATTTGCCATAATCGGTGGTGGAGGAGGTATTGAGATAACTTTCTTGGTTGGAGGCGGTGGAGGTGGAGCTGCATTCAAATTTTTACTTATTTTCATTGGAATAGGAGGAGGTCGCGATGGTACTGGTGGCAATAGTGGTGCCGATGGAGGAGGAGGAGGAGCAAAAGAAGGATTTAACATTTGACTAGGTACAACTTTATTGTGAGAAGTGGAGGACTTTCCTCGGAGCAAAGGCATTTCTTGAATTGAATTGCGATGGCTATTTTCATCATGAACCATTTCTTCATAAACCATTTCTTCCTCTGTTTCATGATGATCGATCTCCACCATGTAAGAACTTTTAGTTTTATTTTTCTCTTCAAGTTTTTTTTTCCAATAAAACACATCCAATCCATTTTCATCCACAATCACACCTTTAATATTGTTACTATCATCAACAATTGTCGGCCTCCGTCCACCATCGCTGCTAACCAAATAACTACTAATCGACTCTTTTCGTCTGTGCCATGAAACTACATAGCTCTGAAATAAAAAGAAAATCACACTAAAGATGACAAAAGTACTTGCCACAATAGCAGCTACCACCTTAGCAACAATATTGGAGGAAGAAAACTTGTGTGGTTGAGGCGGTGGATGTTATGACAATAGAAGCAAAATAGAAGAGTTCAACGAGTTATTAGGATGGTCAGGAGGTGGAAAACCGATCAGAAAAGGGTACAATGACTCAAAAATTTTAGAATTGGATTGGTAAGAAAATGAAAAGGAGTAGAAATGAAGAAATGGAGAAGAAGAAGAAACCATGGCTGAGTCATACTCTTGTGAATCCAAATTCTAAGAAAATTAAAGATAATGAATGCTTGATTTAATTGAAGAAAGAGATGTGTTTTTTTTTAAGGAAAAGAAAGAGAAATGCAATGTAACTGAAACTAAATGGAGTTGGTTTTGCTTAAAAGTTTCAAAGAGAAAAGTTGTTATGCTACCACACTAACTGATGAAGCTAGCTAGGGTTGGGTTCCATGAATTGTGAGTTTCATTTGAGCCATTGCAAGAGGTGAGAAAAGGCTGAATCTTTTTATTTTATTTGGAAGAAGAAAAGTTTTTGTTACGAAAAATTTGAGTATTAACATAGGGGAAAAGTTTTTATTACAAAAAATTTAAGTGTTAACAAAGAGTATTTTAGATTTTTTATTAATTTTTAACGGAAATTAAACTAACATTAACGGAAGGATTAAATTGTTTACAGTATAAAACATTAAGGACTAAATAATTGATTTTGAATAATTCAGGGACCAACTCGTTACTTTCACTAAATCTTAGAAATTAAATAGTATTTTACGTTTTAACTTTTAATTCTTTATATATTTAATGAATTAATATCTCTAATGTTCAAAAAAAATTATATAATAAATATATTAATTATAAAAGAGTTGACTATAATTATTTTTACCTATCATTATTATCATATTTTATTATCTTCATGATTTGTTTCTAATTCTTAACTTAGAAGGATCTAGATTTGCTTAGTTTGACTAATTTATCTTTGTTGTAGCCTTGAACTCTTTGAGCTTTGCTTTGTACTTTCAACTCTTTTTCTTTTTTAATAATAATTTGATATTTTGAGCTTTTAAACATGAAGAGGTCACTAAGAATCTGCTAACCTAATTAGGATGTCCAGGTGCGGTTACTGATTCAAATCGATCTTTCTTTTATGAAAAATAGTATAGACATTTTTTTTTATTTTCCTAAATTGAATGTATTAATGGTTTCAAAAAAATTGAATGTATTAATATTTTCTTTTTTTTTTAAACAGAAACATATTAATATTTTCAAATTTAGAGGATGTTTGATAACACTATTTAATTCTATTCAGTATTTCAAATTAAAATTTTCAGCACTTAATCATATTAAGTCCATTTGATAAATTTGGATTAAAAAGTTTAATTAAATAAAAAATATTCAAAATAATAAGTTAAAACTTTTAACTTAAAATTTATGTTAAATACAATAAGTGATCAGATTTTTAGATATTTTTATAATTTAAAAAATATATCACTTATGTTATCAACCACTTAAAATTTAGCACTTAACTTCCAACTTTACCAAATATCACCTTAATAATTGTCATAAGACA
>CAOJBK012575344.1:0-10143 GCA_948294925.1 Codiaeum variegatum | reverse complement strand
CTAATCTCAATAAAGAAATTTGCAAACATTTATAGTTCATTATTAATTGCACCTTATCTCTTAGGGTATGATCTCTTTTAGACATACCATTTTAATATGGCATTCTAAAAGGGATATTTAATATTATTCCATTTGTCTTTTAGAAGAATCCATTTACTCCCTCGATGTTATCTTTGGTTTCAATATCTTTAGATGTATGTTATTCAACTTTATTCATGAATCGATTGAACTCTTCAAACAACTCATGTCTATATTTCATCAAATAAACATGCTCTAATATTTAAAGATCATTTATAAATAAGATGAAATGTAGTTCATCAAATAAACATGCTCTAATCTCAAAAGATCATGTGTAAACAGGATGAAACATAGATACCCTCCTTAATCCATTTCACCAAATAGATCACATACATCTTATGTATGAATTTTAAAAAAAATAATTTCACTCTTACACTTTGTCTAACAAAGGGTGATCTAGTCACTTTTTCCTAGAATGTAAGATTCGTAAGTCAGAGTAGGTTCATTCCTATCTAAGATCCCCATGTTCTCCAACCTTAGTATCTTTATGTTTGGTTAAATGACCTAGTTCTAAGAGACTAAATTAATTTCTGATCTAGGATTAGGTTTTTAACCATGGCATTAATATTTCTTAAGCTTGGAGATGTTTTGTTGTTCTATTATCTCATAATAGAAGCAATTAAGTATAACTCATGTTAATAACTTTATTGATATAATAGAGACATATTTTTTAAATTTTGAGTTCATAACTCAGACTAATCAAGAAATAATGTTTGAATGACATTACATTCTTACAAAACTGTCTTTCAACAAAAACATGATATCTCATATCAATGGGGTTTATCTTGATTTCCCTTGAAACAACACATATTCAAATAATTGAATTAATTCCCATTTTTTCCAAACTTTATAGTAATGAACTATATATGGCATATTAGAAGTATAATAATAAAAAATTCTCTTTTTCAAGGTCCATTAATCTCTTACTCTTGCTATTGTCCTTCAGGTATTCTAAATACCTTTGACAACACACTTCTAATTTCCAAAAACAATGGAAACTCTTTCCTTGCTATGTGAGAAGCTTCTTATGTGGATTTATTTATCCATACTTATCTCATAAGTTAGGACAAATTATAGGTTCCTAACCAATACAAATAGTGTGGCCCCTTGAACTTATTCATTAGTTATGCTAATTTAGTGGATAGGATTCGTTATTGTTATTATACTAATCGTAAAAAACAATAAGATCATTTTTATTTTATGTGAAACATAAATCTACTATTTGATTTGGTCTTTAATCAAGATAGTACTCCTACTAGATTGGTAAAAACCTTTTGGATTGTGCTTTCGAGGCATCACAAATTGTGGATTGGGTTCCCACATTTGTGTATCCACATGTGTCCATTGGAGTACAGGTTTTGTGTAAGGTGTTTAGAGTCACCACTTAACCTTTAAGAAAATCAATTTATCTTAGGTGATTAAGAAACCTTTTGTTGTAAACTCCATTTTAGAAAATATATTAGTTTTCTATCCAATTGGAAAAACTGTTCTTTTTGGAACTAGACGAGGTTCAGGGATTCGTGATCTGAAAACATTTTTTAAAGATAATTTTTGTACCATTTTTAACTAAAACAACATATTGGCTTGAAAAATCATGCAAGTTCAGTAAAAATTGTGGCTTTCATGTATTAATGAACATTTATAATGGAATGGATGTATGGGGAAGACAATATTGCAAATGACAAATGCATAAAGCAAATAGATACAAAGAATCTGCCATAGGTCATTCCTCTAGCCCACTTCAGGTTCTAAGGAAGGCACAACACCCCAAAATAAAATGATAAATACATGTAAAATAGAATCATACTGAGGGGATCTCCCTTTCAATCTAATGATCTGGGAGGAGCACACATTCCCCAAAATCATACATGAAACAAAAAATAAGTAATTGTGTAACATAATCATATTTTAATAGATTGATTAAAACATGAATAAATAGATAAGATAAAGAAATAAACAACATAAATAAAGGAAAAATTGATTTTTGGAGTTGAAACCGTGAAAGACTTACCAACGTATCATTTTGAATAGGAATCAAACCCCATGTCGTTCTCCCTTTTAGCAAAGAGACAGTTCTAGTAATAGTGGGGTGGTTTAGCTATTCAGTAGTTAATTGATTTTAATTTTATAAAAGGAATTAACCGAATAAGCTTTTAATCAATTCTTAAACTTGATTAATGAAAATTGATTGTTGAGTTTGTGTATACCTAATTTTATTTTATGGTTTGTTAGAATTTAATTATGAAAAACAAATTTTAAAATAAATGCTTTAAATTAGAATAAAAGGGCTTAAATGATTGTTCTTAAAAGCATGCCTTAGGTCTAGATTAAAGGGCTTAAAATAGTTGTTAATTGAAAAGAAGGATTATATTGTATTGTATTTACCTATTTGAGGAATTCGATGACTTAAGGGTCTGATGGTTTAATGAAGCCAAAGCGAGTCTCCATTGTGTTCATAGAGGCCTGATAGTGTGTCTG
This sequence comes from Codiaeum variegatum, assembly GCA_948294925.1. Lineage (NCBI taxonomy): Eukaryota > Viridiplantae > Streptophyta > Magnoliopsida > Malpighiales > Euphorbiaceae > Codiaeum > Codiaeum variegatum. The sequence continues at coordinate 7,587 of CAOJBK012575344.1, read as the reverse complement.
AACTAGACTAGAATGAACTAAATTGAATGTTGATTGATTGGACTGATTGTTTGAATAATCTAAATAAAATTTATCAATAGTGTCTGTAGTCTGATATAAGTGATTAAGAGGCTGGGAATTGTGTTTCAAAAATTTAGGGTGTAATGAAAGAGCATCAAAGGGTTGTCTATAAGTTTGGAAAAATTCATAAAAAATATGGAACCCGGATCTATTTTGAAGAGTCAAATTTATAAGGAATTGTGCCAGAAACCCTAAAAAACTGACTCGCAGGTGCGTAACATTAGTTACGTATGCACGTAGGCCTTTACGCATGCGTAATGGGCTTACCACATGCATAAAGGCTATTACGCATGCGTATTTTCTTTTACGTATGTGTTTAGTCATTTACACATGTGTTTTGTCATTTTGGGCGAGGACTTTTCTGGGCTCGATTTTCTGGGTCCGGTTCAGTTTGATGCAATTTAGGTTTTTGGATTTTTTGGGCTTGTTTGAAGTCTGATTTGACCGTGGTCAAATTCGTTGCACTCATTTTAACAAGCCAGATGCAATAGTGTCAAAATGAGGGTTCATACTAACGCATTAAATAGATTTAACCCTAATTTTTACACCATTACCATCCCGTTAAAACGAGTCCAACAGTTCAAACCGAGCTCAAATTGAACTTTAAACAGACCCAAAAAACCCAAAAAACTGAATCAAATCAAACCAAACCGAACCATAAAACTGAGCTAAGTGAGCCAGGCACACAAATTCACGCGTTTTGATTAAAATCATAAGTTTGTTGCCAAATGCATAGGTTTGTATGAATTGCATGTGTTTTGTGCCAAACACATGTGTTTTTCCAAAATGCACACGTTTTGACTCCTAGGGTTTCTAGCACGATTCCTATAAATTCCAACTTTCATGACAGTTTCAGGTCTAAAATTTTTTGCAACCCGGTTCTAATATAGACTTACATTCAGCCTCCAGACACTCCTAAACACTATAACTCTAAACCAATTGAATTAAATCATCAGAATCTCATAAAAAAGCATTCCAGTTCCAATAAGTTCAAGTTCATGTGGTTACTGTTTTGATAGATAGACAACAGTGCTCTCCAAACACAATGGAGATTCATTCTTATTTTGTCAAGCCTTCCAACCCTCCAATTCCCAAATCCCGCAACCAAAAGGTAAATTGGGTACATTATACTCTTTTTCCTTTTAATCTCAAATTAATTAATTCCCTTTAATCTGAATTAAGGCATGCCAAGTCAAAACTCCATTTTTTATAAAAATGAATCAGTTTAGGCCCTTTAATATGAAATAAGGCATGTTTTTTTTATCAAAATTCTATTTTTTTCATAAAAATAATTCAAAGTAAGCCCTAAAATGATCTTAGCCAATTATTCCTCATTTAAATCATTTTCATTAATCAAAATTAAAATGATTAATAGCTTATACGGTTAAAAATTTTAGTAATTAAAATTTGTTAGCTACTGAACACATAAACCACCCGCTTTATTATTAGAACAACCCCCACCCTTCGCAAGAAAGGAGAACAGTGTGGGGTTTAATTCTTATTCAAAGGGATATGCCGGCAAGTTGGTTCATGGCTTTAACTCCAAACATCATATTTTTCTTTATTTGCATATTATTTATTTTATTTTATTCATTACTGTGATTGGTTGTATCTTTATTATTGTATCATGATTTTTTATTGGGGAATGTGTGTTCCTCCCAAATCTGAAGACTGGAGGGGAGATCCCTTGATTTCAAATATTTTTGAAATGTAATTTTATTACTTTTCTTTAGGGATGTGTTCAAACCTGAAGTGGGCTAGAGGAAGGACCCCTGATTCATATTTCTAGCTTTTACTGCTTTATGTTGTTGTCATGCATTATTAGACTACTTATGCATCATATTTTACCATGAATATCTACTCATGCATCACGTGGTATGCCACGCATACACGAAAATAAGATTTTTAACCAAAATTACACTTTAGTAAGCCAAAGTTTATTATAAAAAATGGTTAAAACTATTTTTCATAAAAATTGTTTCAGATCACAAATCCCTGAACCCCCTTTTGTTCTAGGCCAAACCTTTTCTAAATTGTGCAAAATATCATATTTTTCAAAAAATGGAGTTAATTCAAAATGGTTTCTTAATCACCATAGAAAAGTTATTTTTCTTAAAGAATTATGTGGTGACTCTAAACACTTTACACACCATGTTTATGCCAACGAACACATGTGGATGCATAAATGTGGGACTTGTCCACGATTATGATGCCAAATGCAAACTTACCCCTCGTGGTTGGTTTCCTCAAGTCATAAACTTGAAGGTGCACTTGAAAATCTTACAAACTCTGGGCGAGGCCTCACACCCCATGGTCAGTTGGTGGGTGGATGATAATGATATCTTTAGTTAGGGGCTCCTTATAGGAATTGGAGGAGGTAGATGCATTCTTGGAGGGCTGGATGCCTACATGGTGCATTATAGCTTAGACTTTACCCATGATAGTCTGCTCTTAGACTTGAAGCACGGAGGTCATTGTCTCTTCTTATTTATTGAGGGCCTCATCTAGTTTATTTATTATCTCAGCCAGCATTGCAACAATGTTTCCTTGACGTGTAGTGGAATCAGAAGTAGTAGGGTTATGTGTATTCTCATTAGACATGTTTTCCTTCGGATGAGAAGAAATAAGTTATGTTTGACCATAGTAGACAAGGTGTATGATTTTGAACCAGGGTAGTGGTAGTAGGAAAACCAATTTGGAATATTTTACTTGTTTTAGATTTTATATGTATTGATGGATGCATTTATGTATGCATGAATGAAAATGATTTCATAATGACAAGATTATATTCAAAATTTAGGGTACATGGGACCTAGGGTCAACTTTAATCATTACATGAGGCTTGGTGGTTTGAAAGGTTACCCGATGATTAGAGGTGCATTATACCTAACCACATGTGAATCAAAAACATTCATGTGGGTCTAACAGCGAAATGTAACCTCATTACCTCAACTAAAAGGATAAGTGATTAGGCCTTAGGTGGATAATTTCACTATCGGCAATGAAATCCCAAGGAGGGAAGTTCACTCAAAATTACTTTCTATCTTTATTTTCCTAGAGATAAGGGTGCATGTGAAGTTGAGTCAAAAATACTTTTGTATTAAAGATAGTCCACTTAATTTTGTCAGTTTTAAATGTCCCCAGTTGAGTCGCTAGCTGTGCGGCCCTGCCCCTGAGTGTGATGTGCACCTCAAGCATTTGGTTATGAGAAAACCAACCATGAATGGAATGATTACTAGTCTCATATAAGGATAACTCTTTATGAGCCCATAAGGTGTGAGACGTATGTTGTGACTCGCCACTTAATACTTTAGAAAGATATTTCATTTTCAAGGTGATTAAGAAACTATTTTATTATGAACTCCATAAAAAATGTCCGTTTGCACATTTGGGAAAGACACAAGCCTCAAACCAAAAGATGAATCCAGGGTCTCATGATTGATACAAATTAGTTTTTTAGAAAAACTGACTTTTCTAACAATTTTGGCTCTAGATCATATGAATTTGGTCAAAATAAATTCCATATATGCATGGGCAATTATTTAATTAGGCATGAACAATTATTAAATTTAGACAATGATGTATAAGAAAATATGAATGAATGATAAATAGAAGAAATAAAAGAAAGCAATAAATGAAAGAGATAAAGAAACAAAGTTCTCTCCTTTAGCCAGATTGGTACTAGGAAGAGCACACATCCCTAATGGCAAATAAATGGAATAATGAAAACAAACTGAAATTAAATAAAAATAAAAAGTAGACATAGAGGAGATCCCTCCTCTAACCATAAGGCATAGAAAGGGAATACATCCCCCTTGAATAAATAGTCATGTGAAAGCATAATAAAAAAGTAAAACAAAAAAAAGTATAGATATACTCCACTAATAATAGACGTGATCAGGTGGATCCCTCCATTAAAAATCATACATTAAGAACGAACCATGCCATTTTCCATTGTAATAAATAATAAAATAAAACTAGATACATAAAAATGAAAATAAAAGGAATAAATAATAACTAAATAGTAAAAGGAAAATAAATTAGAAAAAGACTTTAGAGTTGAAACCTGTTAAATAGTCTTGTTGGTGTATCCCTGGGAATGAGAATCAAACCCCATGTCGTTCTTCCTTCTTACAAAGGGTTGGAAGTTGTTTGATTGAAAGTAGGGTTTGGTTCGGAAGCTAATTGTTTTTATTTGGTAAAAACATTAATCGAGTAGGCTTTTAATCAGGTCAGTTTGATTAAAAGAAAATGACTTTAGATGTGATATCCTAGTCAGGTTTAGGATTCAGAGTAGACAACGGAAGGACTAAGAAATTACCTTTACTTTTTATCACTTCGGAATGGAAGGATCGATGACTTAACAAAACTGGAATGGTTCTCCACATCGAACACAAAATAAAACAAATGTTAAAATAATAAAAATAGAATGAAAATAAATTGATTTCACAATAGAAACTCATTCTTAAATGCAAAATAATTTCACATTGTGTTGGAATAGTCTGTCTGTAGTGTTTAAGAGTTATTTTGAGTGAGTGATTGGATATAAGTTTGGTTCTTAAGAATTTTAGGTGGAAAATTTGACAGAGTGTTAGATTCAAAAAGTTAGAGTGTAAAATTTAGCAGCAGCTTTTCGTCCCCCAAAAGATTCTTAGAAAATAGAGCCAGTACTCTCACCTTTATAGGAAAAATCCTTTTGGTCTAAAAGAAAAAGGCGTGCACAATTGGAGGGGTTGCGCGCATGCGTATGAGCTAGCACGCATATGGATGAGCCAGTGTGCACATCAGGGGTCCTGCACACATTCGAGCTCTCATGCGCACACACGGGCTCATATGAACACATGAAAGCCTTTGGACGCGTGTGTAGGCCCCATAAGGTCCGACTCTATTCAATTTTTTAGTTTTTCTAACTTTTTTAGGTTTATTTTAAGTCCAATTTTGGTCTAGTTTGGCCCTATAGGCTTATATAAATGGGTCAAATTTATTGGTATAAAAAATGGTTTCATAGGTATTATGTTATCCTTAAATATGAGATTAGATAAGTAATGAGAGTTGAGTGGGATATTAGAGGTCACAAGGTCTTGACACCAGTAGGTATTTAGGTCTACCATCTCTTATTGGGAGATCTAAAAGAGTTATATTTAAGTTTTTAAGAGACAAAGTGGGGAAGAAAATTCATGGTTGGGGAAATAGGTTATTGTTAAAGGTGGGAAATAGTGTTCTTATTAGGTCCTTTGCTTAAGCAATTCCTAGTTACTGCACGAGCGTTTACTTGATTCTTGTGAGTTTTTGTAATGAAATTGAGAAAATGTTTAATTCTTTCTAGTGGGATTCAAAAAATGAGGGCGTGAGGAGGGCGAGTTAAGAGAGAATGAGATTTCCAAAAAATGAGTGTGGGTTGGGGTTTAGAGATTTAGAAGCTTTCAGTTTAGCTTTTTTGATTAAACAAGGGTGAAAGCTTATTACAACTCTAGATACTTTGGTAGCTAGGATCTTCAAAGTTAAATATTATCCTCTTAGAGACTACCTTTCTTCAAATCTTGACCAAATCAAAGCTATGTTTGGAGGAGTGTGTGGAATGCAAGAGAAGTGATCAAAATGGGGTTGAGATGGAAAGTGGGAAATGGATAGAAAATATGTGTGTGGAGGGATCTATGGATGAGAGAAAATGATGGGTATAGAGCTAGGTCTACTAATCATTTGGGAATCAAGGGTATGAGAGCGTTTGACTTATTTAATGAGAGTGGTGTTAATTGGAATGTGTCATTAGTATATGGCCTTTTTAGGAGAGAGGAAACTAGAAATATTTGTAATATTCCTTTGTCAATAAGGAATATTGGATTCTTTATATTGGCAAGGTGAAATCTCGTGAATGTATATTATGAAATTAACTTATGGTATGCTTTATAAGTTTATGAATAAGTCTAGCATTGCTAGTGAGGGTTTGAAACGTTTATGGCAATTACATGGGATTATGTAATGAAGGGATTTGAGTGTATGGTAATTACGATCAAGGGGTCCATACAATGTCAAGGATTTAAATGTCGACATTCCTTTCCTATTAGGTAGTTGTGATATGTTATCCTAAACATCACTCATGACTTATGGGACTAAGTGTGCCTTATGGATTACACACTTGGTGGGAAGAAAAGAGTTTTCTCTTTCCATTGCTAATTAGAATATGAAGCTAGTAAGTCACACACCATAAAGCATTTCCCATGGCATGGAACCTTATCATATTAATAATTGATTTAAGAGTTTAGTTAATTATTAATGATGATTGAATTAAACTTGTAATTAAATTTACAGAGACCCTAGCATGTCTTAAAGTTTAATTCATATAGAGATTAATTCAATTAGGTCATAGTTTGTATGAGATACAAATGGACATTACTAATTGTAATGGTTTAGGACATAATTAAAATAATTAGGCTTAATAATGAGATGATTAACCTAATCCACATTAGATGTGGTTAATGAGAGATTACAGATGATTACTACTAATTATACCTTAATGTTATTTGACTTGTTGACTAATTACTTAGTTAAATAGTCAAATAAAAACACTTTCAAGTTTCCTCCCTAAATTAAGGAAAAGGTAAACTAGGTTATAGGTATAAGAGCTCTAGGTCTTGATTTTTTTCCCTAAGAGATTTGAACACTGCACAATTCATCTTCTTCTCCATTGAGTTAGAGAGAGAAAAGCTTTATAAGAGTTAGAGAGCAAAAATTCAAATCACCACACCCTTTTAGAAAGAGGGAGTTTATTTTTGAAGAAGAGCTCTTCAACTATAAACTCTTCTTCTAAATCCTTGTGAAGGAGTGTATGGAGAGCTTTAAGTCTAAATCAATCCTTAAAAGTCTTAAGTTCTCAACAAAGGAGCAAGAACCAAAACATTTGGGCAACCAAGAGAGGGTTCAAGCTTCTTAAAAGAGGAGTGGAGACATAAGTCTTTGGGAAAGCTTTAATGTGTATTGAGCTAAAGGCATTACACATGAGAAATAAACAAAGAAGGGAGTTAAGGTATTTTATGCTTTAAACGCTCCTCTAAGATTAATTGTGTCTTGCATAATAAATTGGCTAAATATCCTTGAATGAGATTATGGGTCCTAATCTAGGTTTAGATGTTCCTTAAAGAGTTTAATGAATAACTAAACCATCCGTGAAAAAAGTGTTTTAGCATGGAAGCTTGCTTTATAAAAGTTTTGAAAGCCAAAACCCAAACCATCTCAGTTTGCACATTTTCTTATTTTCTTGCTTTAGCTTCGCGACTCGTATTTTTCCTTCAAGTGGTATTGGAGCCACCAAATTTTTATGTAAAACCATTATTATTTTAGGATACAAATGCATGAAGTCTTCCATACAATCATATCACTTTGATGGAATAGCTCCCCAAGTTGCTGGAATAGGATACGACTGTATGGAAGAGTTCCATTCGATTATATGGTTCTATAGGGGATTGAGTCCATTCTCACTAGACTATCATACGACCATATGGAAGTCCTTCTGTATGACTGTATGGTCAA
>CAOJBK012574816.1:0-10987 GCA_948294925.1 Codiaeum variegatum | reverse complement strand
ATTTGGGTGATTCCAATGAGAGAGAATTCAAGCTTCTTAAAAAGAGCTAGAGAACAAGCTTTTGGAAAAAGCTCGGTATGTCACAAGCTAGAGGCTTCACATTTGGGGAGCTTAACGAAGGAGGGCAAGAGGTATTCATACATTCTAACCATTCTTTTATTTCTATTGTGTTTTGCACAATAATTGAAAAGATCCTTGATGTTGAATATGGGTCCATCTTAGGGTTTAGTAACTTGTTAAAGAATTTAATGAATATCTAAACCCAACTATGTCAAAAGTGTTTTGGCATGGTAAATATTTCAAACAGTTTTGAAAATCAAAAATCGAGTAACATCTATTTTCTGCAAAAAAAAAAAATTAGCACTAGACAACACTGCTGGTACTGCTGTCCAGTAGCATTTTATCCAGTAGTGCTGTTAGACAGTGATGCAGGAGCTGCTATCCAATAGCATTTTATCCAGTAGAGCTACTGGAGCTGCTATCCAGCAGCACTCTATCCTGCAGTGCTGCTGGACAATGCTGAAATTTTGTTTCTAGCTTCCTCTGTGCGACTCGTATTCTCCCTTCATTCTTAGTCTTGATTAATGAAAACTGATTTTGAATATGTTATTACCTAAATAGATTTTAGGGTTTGTTGATTTTAATTATGAAAATGATATTCATAAAGCTGCCTTAAATTAGAATTAAAGGGGTTAAAATAAGTTCTGAAAAACTTGCCTTAGGTCCGAATTAAAAGGCTTAAAATAGTTATTGATTAGAAAAAAAGTTATACTATATCACTTTTACCTTTTTGCTGGGCTTAGAAATTGGAGGGTCTAACTGCTTGATAAAGCCGAAGTGGGTCTCCATTATGTTCAAAGAGTGCTGATTGATTGCTTAAACTGGCCCAGAATGAACTGGATTGAATACTGATTGAGTGGACTAACTATCTGTCATGTCTAAAATTGGAGTGTCTATAATCTATGAATTGTGTTTTAATAGCTGTAAACTGTGTTTTTGAGGCTTTGGGTGCAGTGAAATAACATAAGAAGGGTGTATATAAATTTGAAAAATTCGTCAAAAATCCTGAATCCAATTTTGTTCTGAAAGGTAGAATTTATAGGGAATCATGCAGAAACCTTAAAATGTATGGTGTATGTTAACATGCGCTACACATTCTCGTGGGCCATTAAGCATACGTAATGGCCTCAATGTATGCATAGTGTCATTTACACATGCAGCTTGTCATTTATATCCTAGGTTTTTCCTGGGCCCGATTTTTTTAGATCCGGTTCGGTTCACTCCAATTCAATTTTTCAAGTTTTCTCAATTCTTTTGAAATTTGATTTGAGCCTAGTCAAGTCTGTTGGACTTGTATTGATGGGACGAATACAATGGTGCCAAAATGAGGGTTCACAACTACCCCTCTTAGAAGTCATGTTTGTGAGGGGATGACTGCTAAGTGTGAACGCATTTAATGTAGTAGTTGAGAGATTTGCCTATAAATAGGGTTTGAAACTTCACTTATCAATCACAACTTTCAAATTTTCTAAAAATATATTTTTCTTCCTTTCTAGTTTGGAGAAAAAGATTTTTTAGATGTTACTAGTTCCAATTATCGAAGAGGGGGGGGAAGATCTATCAGGATTGTTGGGTGCATCTTTAGGAGGGTAGGAGATTCAACCTTTCGACACTTTGTCACTTGATGACTTGGTGAATAATCCACAATATAGCTTTTTTGCAGATGAATTGCTTGGTGACCTAAATCATATGTCGGGCTGTCTCATTCTGAAGCAGGACCTTTATCGGACTAGGATACTACTAATCATTTGATGATGGATAAGTCTCAACTGCCTATGCCTACCAATTCAGATTTGCTAGCATACCAACACGTGCATACGAGTTGGCTTGGCTTTCCTATAGTATGTTTTTCTATCAATCTTTATTTTTTTTGTATAGTTTGTTTTACATGATTTATTTTCTCTCCTATTTGATGTTTTGCAAAATAAAATAGAGTTAGAAATAAGTGGAATTGAAAATAATAAGGATAGAATGCATACTTGTAGGATGGCTAGTTTAGCTAGAGAAGCGATCAGTCTTGCTTGAAAAAGGTAATCAATTTCTTAAATGCAAATCCTGAGGTTATTCAGTGGGTAGCCCTTACTAACCTGATTAGTTGTCTGTATATAGACATAGGGCATACTTCTGATCGGATGTTGATTTTTTCCCTTCCCGAGGGTGGTGGACGACTACCAATACATTTCATTTGTTATTGGGGGAGATGACCATGACCCTTTGAGTGGTCTTACTTGACCGGCATACGATATGAACATTGTACTGTAGTTTTTATTGTGAGGGTGAGACAATGCCATGAGTTAAGGACCCTGTTGGGAGAGCACTTGTCGTGTGATGGCTAAGGGCAGATTGTTAGGAATGTCTTACTAGACTTACTTGATTAGATGGCCCAAAGGATTGATAACTATACTGCTGATCAGTGTTCTTGAGTCTTTTTGCTAATCATCATGTCGACACTTTTCTTGTACAATGATTGTGGCATGGTTAACCTGAAGATTTTGGCCTCACTAGAAAATCTAAGGGACTTGGGTGAATATGACTGGGTTGGAGCCAGTCTAGTTACAACATACAAAGGCATGGGCAACTTATCTGTGGGTGCCAAAGCCGGCATCTCTTCAACTGCGATTGTTTAGGAGGTTAGTATTTCCCTTTATCGCATTGATTCTGAATTTACTAATTTTTGCTAAGATGCCTATTTTCTTTTACAATTGTGGGTCTTTTCCCATTTTTGAGAGCTTGCACCTAAATTAAGGCTATGGGATCTACTTCCTTTTCCACTCGAGAGGATGTGGTGTAGAGAGTCTTGGCTTCGTGGGCAGAAGACTTTTATGTTTTTTTATTACTGCCAGATTCTGGTGACTATGACTCAGGTACTATCTGAAATAGCTTAACTTATGCCTTTAGTAGATTTTTTATTTACTGCTTTTGATGATTTCAGGTTGCATGGTAGCCCTTTTTGATGGTTATTGTCAAGGAGGCTGGCTAAGATGTTGTGGGTGTTACCACTACTCAGAAGCGAATTCTACTACGGTCGACTAAGCTGATGGAGTTCTTCCTTAGAGATGTGTCATGGCCTAGTCAGGTGGTGATAGGATGGTGCACACTGATCCTCCTTTAGAGATGAGAGAGGAGTTATCTATTAACTTCTAAACCCATTGGTGGGTTGGTAGAACTTGGGAGGATTACCTGCTGGTTGGCACTTTATATCCTAAGTTTCAAGCAGCTAGGCTGATGGTTAGGATGTCCCTATCTCGCACTAATTATGTTTTTATTCCAGAGGGAGTCTGTGCTCCATTTAGATGGAAGACCCCGAGGTAGGATTGTATGTCTGGCTGACCCCATCAGAGTTATAGTTCATTTGGCATGGGTGCTTTGTCATCTTACATGCCGGCCAGGTCGAGTGAATCTTGGCACTCTATACCGTTGACTTCTGATCATGTGTCTTACACTGATGCATCGAGCTTTACCCAGGTGCATTATTTTGGTCACAACTATCTGCTAGGAGTTTATAGGGTGGACTTTGACCATCTCCTAGCCACAATACGTTTTCGACTTGCATGTTGGTTCTAGTTCTTATTTCTTCAACAACTTTTAACTTTTGTCCATTTTTGCAGGTCCCTAGTTTTGCTTATGGCCAGAGTATAGATAACTTTTAGAGGTGTGCTTTCAGCTTGAGAACCACTATAACTACCAAGATTCTAAGAGAGAATCAATAGAAGCAGCGATACATTAGACAACGAGGAACACTGGCGGATCCCGAGATGGAAGAGGAGGATGCAACATCAAAGTCTGAGGATGATCCTTAATGCGGCTATGCATGAAATGTTATGATGTTTTAGCTATATTCGAGCCCTAATTCATGGGATTTTATTTGTAACAGCGATTTATGTTTACGCTTTATAACCTTAAACTTAATTTTATGAAAAGTTTTAAGAATTTCTTTGTTTTTGTGATTTTCTGACTTTAGAAGATAGAAAAAATATGTTTCGATTTGAAAATCGAGTGAAAAGAAGAATATGATTGAATCGAAATGGATCATTTCTGGTGGGTGAATGATAGCACGCCACATAGAAAACGTACACATATGAATCATTACTCATGCATAACTACCTTTATTCATGTCTAAAGGCCAAAACACATGCGTTTCGGCTTTAACACGTGTGTTTTGCCTCATTTTATGTGCCTAACATTCCGAACTCAATTTTTCTGCTACATTTTATGTGCCACTATAAATATCCATATGAAAATGATTCCTAACTTAGAAAATCACTAGGAAAAAATTATTTTTTAGAATAAAGTCAGATTCTTTTCCTTTTTCCAAACATGGAGCCCTTTTTCACCTACGTGATGCATGGATGGTGTCTAAAGCTGAACAAAGTGCAGAGGATTAACCTTGGGAGATATGATATGTCTCCTTTACTGACTCTTAAGGGTGTGAAAATTGATTGAGATTTTCTGAATGCCTGCGTGGGGTTTTGGGACTCCATTGATCATGTATTTCATTTTGGGGTTGGTATGGACAAAATGTGTCAAACCTTAGAGTAATTTTCTTTTTTGTTGGGCATGAATCTTGAAGCCTTTATGGCTCTTCCAGTTGAGTGGGTAGGCTATTTTAACTCATTCAAGAAACTATTGGATTTGAGCACAGAGGCTGCTTTGGGTTTGGTGAGAGACGATTTGGTTTATCTGTATGCTTTGACCTTTTTATTTTATGAGGAATCAAAGGATGACTCCATTTAGATGGCTAGGAGGTTGAGGCCTATGCTTTCACACTGACTGCTGCCTACATTTTTGTCGGCCAATTGGTTTTGGAGATGCAAACATTGTTGTGCTGATACTATGGGCGCGGGTAAGTCGATTGTGGGTATGATTTTAGCTGAGACACTGCTAAGTTTGGACCATTATTATAGCTCCAGAGAACCTTGTACTATCATTCCATTTTCGCTCTAGGTATTTAGATCCTTTTATGCTTATTCAGTTTTAGCATATCTTGAAGTTTCTTGACTTATGTGTTTGCCTTTTAGATTTGACTGAGGAATCACCTTAGGATCATTTCTGGACCTGATAGACTAGAATAATCTACTGCTTGGTATCACACTAGGAGGGTTTCCATTCACTTCGGCTCTGAGAAGGAGTGGATTAGCTAGCTATTAGAGCTGGCCCCTTCAGATATGTTATAGAAGCATGATTGGTACACTATTAACTGGTTTATTTCAAAGAGTCAAGGTTTTAAGCACGTGTATTTGCTTGGATCTTAGCATGTGACTTTGTATCAGTCTACTACAGTCCTTCATCAGATGGGACATGATTAGGATGTGCCCCCAGATGGCCTTTTGTTTGAGGCGACCATAGTGAATGACAAAGTTGCTCGAGCTGTCCTTGCTCATTGAATCAGAGACTACTCAAGGGCTATGGTGATTCCTGGTAAGGATTATGGCAAGAATGCTAAGTATCTCATATTGTAGATTGAAGTTTATTAGCCAAAGGAGAAAGCCAAGTGGGTTGCTATTCTGACTGAGATTGAGGGTTGAGTCTGAGTCTAGAAAAATAAGACTTTTTATTTGATTTATGTTTTTCTATTTCAATGCCTTTTTTTGGTTTTTCCAAAAGATGAATAAGACCTTAATAAAACATTTTTTTTATTAAGCTCTAATTTTTTGCTAAGCCTTCCTTTCTGGATTTTCAACTTATTGAGCTGCCTTGATTGTTACCTAGATTGCCTTTCTGATTTTCAGTCTAGCAGGTTGTACCCTAAATTTTGTCTAAGCTGCCGATTTGGGTTTTTAACTTAGCAGGTTTCATTCTTTTTTTTTTATTATTATTTTGTTTATTCATTTTAACTCTTGCATGCAATGTTAAAGAGCTCAAATGAGAATGTGAATGAAATATTAGTTTTTATTAAATGATTTAGACCGTGCCTATAAAGGATGCCGATGTATCTCCTTACAAAATATAATTTGAAAATTGAATACATGATAATTTTGGAGAATCAAGTCCATGTAGTTCTTATTTCATAATGATGCCTGAATGCATGTTCATACAATATGAATGATATATGAAGTACATCTTGAGTTGATCTTGATTGGTTGGATAGTTGAATTTGTTGCCATCGACGTCAATCATGATGATGTATGTGCCTGACATGATCTTTTTAATGATGTCAGGGCCTCTCTAAGGAAGTCTGAATTTCCCTTGAGGGTCTTGCACATCTTGCCCTATCTCTTTAAGGACTAAATCACCTTCTTGAAGGTTATGACTTCGAACCGATTTATTGAAGTGTTTTATAAGTCTAATTTGATAATTCTGTGTGTGATGGAGTGCTTCCATCCTCGTTTCATCAATTTCATTGTGTTAGTCATAGTAGGCATGTTGCCATTCAAGTTCAAAGATATGAGCTTCTTGGAGAACTTTAGCTGTCTAAATTTCCAATTCTATGAGGATGACTGCTTCAATTCCATAAACTAGAGATTATGGCATAGCTTTGGTGGCTGACTTGTAAGTAGTTTTGTACCTAAGAAGGGTGTTTGGTAGATGTAGGTGCCAACCTCTGTGATTGCTTATCATTTTTCGAAGCTTATTTTCAATGCTTTATTGGTGGCTTCAATTGCACCATTTGTCTAAGGTTTGTAAGGGGGAGACATATGATGTTTGATCTTTTCCTTTATCAAGAGAGTGACTACCTCTTTCTGGAAGTGGGTGCCATTGTCAGAAATAATCTCATAAGGAACAACATATCTCGAAATGATGCTGGTTTTGATGGACTGAGCTATTTTCTTAGAATCAAGTACTTGATAGAGTGCAGCTTCAACCCATTTAGTGAAATAGTCTATGGCAACTGGATGTATTAATGACTAGCCGATGACTTTCGTAAGATTTTTCTAATGACATGTATGTCCCAAAAAAAGGCCAAGGATTGGAAATTGGATTGAGTAGTGAAGAAGGAAGCTTCTAGAGCTTAGCATACTCTTGGCATTTTGGACATCTTTAGGCATACAGTGCAAAATCCCAATTTATGGTGAGTCAATAATATCCTCGATTCATGATTTTTCTATGTAAGGCCTAGCTGTTCATATAAGTACTATCCATTCCACCATGGATCTCTTCAATAATCTTATTGGCTTCTTTGTCTGAAATACATCTGAGGTGAATGCCATTCATTATTTTTTTATAAACTATGTCACCTCTAGGGATGTACCCACTGGCTAGTTGTCTAAGGGTTCTCCTTTTTTATTTGGAGGCACCCTCATGATATTCACCTTTTGTGAGATAGATGTAGATGTCCCAGTACCATAGTTTCTCTTTGACTTAAATGCTCATGCAATGAGTCTGAAAACTCAGTTGATTTTTTATGCTTATTGAAATAGTATGGATAATGAACCAATCACATATTTCTATCATTGATGCCATAATTACGAGTGTTTTAGTGAATATGTTCTGAGTTCTTAGAAGGTAGTGGAAAGGCAAGTGTCAAATTTATTGGCCAACTTTCTGAGGCACTTATGGTAAGGAACTAATCACTCCTCTTTGATTTTCCTCTTTCTTAAGGCTTGTGAGACGATGAGGTTGAAGTCACCATAAAATCCAATCTACACATTATAAACTCTAAGCATGCAAATTTTTTCAAAAAGAGGAGAGGGGAAATACTTAGAACCAATGACATATTTGTTTACCACAATTTTGAACCTCTCACCTTCTTCATATGTGTAGATGGGGAAATCAACATTGTACAAGGATGCAAGATCTTCAACTTAGGGTTCTTCTTGTGTTCTTGAGGATAATGCTCCCTTGCTCTCACCCATTTTTTGCAAAATAAAAAGTACAATATAGAGAAAGCAAAAGAAAAATGGTTCTTGAAAGAAAGAGGATGAAGAAAATGGAGAAGGGTATTTAAAAACAAGAGAGTTAGTAACTTTAATGCCTTGAAAAATAGTGTAAACCGCTTAAGAAATTATGAATTCTGAAAAAGAGTGTTTAAATAGACCTATTTACTTATGGGTAGTTGAGAGTGAGTAGTCATGACCTTTCTTGGGAAGAATCGTGACTATTCATTTCAAATTTGACTCAAATTCAAGTTTTAAAATGGACTTGAATGCAAAATCAATTCATAATTATCCTAAAATCACTGAGAAAATAATGCAATTAAAAAATAAACACAAAATCATAAAAAAAATCAAAGAAAACAAAAAGCAAATTTTTTCTGTGTTTTTTCTGTCACGACTAGTGACCTAGGGCATGAGTCGTGATTTGAGGCTTTTGTCACAACTTGTGACCATACCGCACGACTCATGACTACCTTGGCCAAAACTATATTTTTTTTATTTAGATAGAGAAATTTATATATGTGAGGCCTCAACCGAATGACTGGTGGGATTTCCCCGATTAAGCATGCTTACGGGCCTTGTGGTCCGGAGGAAACCTTTCGAATTGCATCCTTAACCTCATAGATTATGGTTGGGTTCCCATATTTGTGCATACACATGTGTTCATTGGAGTGCACATGGTGTGTAAGGTATTTTTAAAGCCACCACCTAATCTTTAAGAAAATCAATTTTATCATATGTGATTAAAAAACCTTTTGTTTGTAAACTCCATTAAAAAAAAGGTTTTTTTTTTTTTCTATCCTAGTTGGAAAAGTTGTTCCTTTTGGAATCAAAGGGGGTTCGGGGACTCGTGATCTGAAAACATTTTTATAAAAAAATAGTTTTTGTACAATTTTTTAAAAGACAACTTTTTGCCTCAAAAATTATGCAATTTTAGTTAAAATTATAGTTTTCGTATATGCATGAGTAGTTATAATAGTATGGATGCATGAACATGTGAATATGAGATGACAATCACTCAAAGCAGTAAACACAATTGATTTCACCAGGGATCCTTCCTCTAGCCAACTTCAGATTCTAGGAAAAGCGCAATGCCCCAAATAAAGCGATAAATTACGTGACAAAAAATAATAAAATCAAGGGATCTCCCCTCTAGTCTTATGATATGGGAGGAGCACACATTCCCTAAAGATCATACATAAGGTAATAACAATAACATAAAATAAATAACACACAAACAGATTGAATAAAACATGAATAAATAAATAAAATTAGGGAATAAATAATGAAATAAAGGAAAAAGCGATTTTTGGAGTTGAAGCCGTAAAACACTTGCCGGCGTATCCCGTTGAATGGGATTCAGACCCCATGCCATTCTCCATTCTCGTGAAGGGTGGAGGTGTCTTGGTAACAGAAGGGTGGTTTGATGTTCAGTAGCTACACGATTTTAGTTTAGTAAAAACAATCAACCATAGGCAGGTAATGAATTCTGAAAATTTGATTAGTGAAAATGATTTTGAATGTGTCATACCTAAATTTATTTTAGGGTTTGATTGATTTTAATTTTGAAAATTGAATTTTCATAGAACTACCTTAAATCAGTATTAAAGGGCTTGAAAAATACATTCTGATAAACATGCCTTAAGTCTGAATTAAAGTGCTTAAAATAATTGATAATTGAGAGAAAAGAGCATTCTATACCGCAATTACCTTTGCTTTGCGGGATTTCAGGATTGATAGGTTGGAAGGCTTAAGAAATCTAAAATAAGTCTTCGTTGCATTTGGAGAGAAATTAAGTCTGAGTGTCTAAACTGAAATGGATTAGATTGATCATCTAGACTGATTGGAAGTGATGTCTCTATAGTACCAAACTGAAACCTTGAATTGAATAATATGAAATTATAGTGTTTTTCGATCGGTTTTAATGTTTTGGAGGCTAAGAATAGTGTTAAGGAGGTTTTTAGTATAGGAAAATACCATAAAAAGTAGTATGAAAAATTGTAGGAAAAATCTGAACCCAAGTCTGTTTTAAAATGTCGAATTTATAAGGAATCGTGCTAGAAACCCTAAAAATTTGGGGGCACGTGCGAAATATGCAAAATGCATGCGTCTGGGCCTTTATGCATGTGCAAAGCATGTTACACATGCATAAGGGGATTTACACATGTACAGATGCATTTACGTATGCATATATGCTTAAACGCATACATTTTGGGCCTGGGTTTCTAGACCTAATTCAATCCGATCTAATTCAGTTTTTTGTGTTTTCTAGGTCCATTTGAAGTCCGATTAAAGCCCGATTATATCTATTGGGCTCATATTGATGGGCCAGATGTAATGGTATAAAAATGAGGGTTCACATTTGACCCCCTTAGTAGTTGTGTTCGTGGGAACGTGACTGCTAAGTGTGAATGCAATGGATGAAGCAGTTGAGATTTTGTTTATAAATTTCGCTTAGCATTTCACTTTCTCATCACAACTTCAAACTTTATTGTGTTTACTCTAAAAATCCCTTCTTCTTCCTTTTTGGTTGGGAGAAAAATCTTTTGGATGTTACCGGTTCAAATCATTGAGGAGAAACAGGAAGATTTATCTGGACTGTGATTATGATCAGGCGACTAAGAGGGGGGTGAATTGGCATTTTTCACCTTTTCTTTAGCTGTTAGGCCACTAATTCAAGTTATGTGACAGTGCTGCTAAACTAATAAATTTTCAATGAAATAATCAGCTAAGGACTGAAGCTCACTGCACAAATATCTTTCCGTGCTAATTAGCACCTTGAAGATACTTACAGCAGTAGGCCAGTGCCTTATGTATGGAAGCCAAATATACTTTTTAAAATAAGAGATGACCAAAAGAAAAGAAAATGAGTTATACAAATAGGTTCCAGAAGCTTAGTAAAAACAACTTTGCAAAATATATCAGTTTTAATTTTAGTGCCACAGTTAGGGACCTAATGCAATGCAAGAAACTGAAAATAGATATAATAAAAGAGTTCATACTGGTTCAACACACAAGCCTACATCCAGTCCCCAAGAACCAATAGTTCTGGGAGTTCCACTAGTGTGCTCCTTTCCAATTGGCTAGAGCAAAGCCTTACAGTCCTAACTGAT
>CAOJBK012574556.1:0-21907 GCA_948294925.1 Codiaeum variegatum | reverse complement strand
ACTCCCTAGACGGCTAACGCGATTTTCTCGGGTTATTGGATTTGATACTTTTGCTCGCCCTTTATCGCGTCCACTCCTGCCCCCACCTCGATTGCCACTCCATTCACCTGCCCTTCCTCTCCCACCTGCATCACCACTATTCCAATTTCCTTTAGCGTTATCATTTCTATTGCTACCCCATCCGCCAGAAGAACCTTCTTCAAGGGCATCACCACTTCCACCACCATCAATTTCCCTATTGCTGCCCCAGCTGCGGCCTCGACCCCTGCCATTACCATTTTTCTCGTTCCCACCCCAGCTGCCACCTGTAGCACTTCTATCCTCATTGCATTCATTCCAACCACCAGTATTACAAGCACCATCATTACTCCAATTTCCTCCAGTGGTACCATCATTTCCGCTGCTACTCCATCCACCACCAAATGGAGTTTCTTCTCCACTACCATGAGAATCATATCCACGCCCACGTCCACGCCCTCGCCCACGACCATCATTGCTTCCCTGGTAGGCACCTCTTCTGCCTCTTCCTCTACCTGAATGCCCATCACTAGCACTTCCAACCTTATTGTCGTTGTCCCATTCACCTTTACTACCACCAAAAGAATTACCCCAAGATCCACCATTTGTATTATTGTCAGAACTACCCCAAGCACTTCCACTATTGGCATCTACATCCTTAGAATCAGACCCCCATTTTGAAGCATTGCCTGGACCGAAACCTTCACTTCTGTTATCCCCACTGGACTGCCCATCGACAAAAGTGCCACGGCCACGTCCACGACCACGCCCACGACCGCGGCCACGACCACCATTTGGCCGAGGCAATCCACTTGGATGTTCATTTCTACCACCTCCATCTCTACTATAATTTTTGCTCCCTGTCATGAAACAAAAAAAAAAAGCATGATGAAAACTTTTTTGTAAAATACACATTAGCCAGTTCCTAAGCAGAGTGTTGATACTTGAGAAACTAGTAAAATTAGATTGACACAAACATTTTAAGGCTTCAGTGTCCTAGATTACACCGCATGGACTGTATGAAAAGACTGACATGCATCTTTGGGTTCATAATATAAAGCAACATCTCTTGCCATATTAAGGAAGCATTAATGAAAATTATATGCATCTAAGACACAGAAATTACTATCATATTTTGAGCTACATTTTCCAGTGTTTAGGCATTCACATCCAAAACCAATTTCAGTAACCAGACCCCTCTGAAATTTCAACCTGATCATACTCAAAAAATCCAAAATCAACGATTCAAAAGAGTAAACAACATGCCAAAAGGAAAATGAATGACAATCCTATGTGTGACTTATTTCGTTTATGGAGCAAAACAAATTGAGAACAGTTTAGCTTAGCATATATATTTTTTTTAAAATGATAATCATTTATTTGAAATTGTGAAAGCATGTTGTACACTTTGTCTATCATGTGAGAATATCTATGGTTGACATGAGCTTGAAGTAAAATTGTGTTGATTCATGTTATGTGCTTTGGGAATATGGAAATGTGGAGTAAGAAAATCACTATAATTTAAATGGACAAAAAACACCCCTATCATTGAAGATCTATTGTTGCTATACTCACCATCATTACCGCCCATAGATGCTCCACTGGAAAATTTATTTCCAGCCAGGGCTGACGGCATATCATCAATGTGTCTTTGGAAATATGCCACAACCTGTTCAATCTTCCCAAACATCTGCTTCCTAAACTTGAATCCCTCAGGTTGCAGACCGATATACTCATGATGTAGATTTGTTCTTATATAGGACAAGATGAAAGTGCCAGGATGCTCATAAGAAATGCCAAAACAATAAACTATCCTCATTGGATTTTCTGATTTCTCAGCTCTTAAGAGTTCATCAATCTGTGCTTTTGAGCCCTTCTTAAATTTTTTGAAGCTCATTACAGCTTTGAGGTGGGTTATCATTGGGTTAACATATTGATCCATAACCTGATAGTGAAAACAAGGGAGAAGATTTCATCAATATCACAAATCAGAGGACTAAAAGAAAAACAAGGAAACAAAGAACGTCTTTATTGGAAATTCACGAATCACGGAAAGTATTATCACAGGTTTAACTGCAAAACGGTTCATTATAAACACCAAAAGCAAATACACACTTTCTTTATACATATAAATTTTCTTGCACTTGGACACATTCAATTACATACATGATTTGAGAACACATAACAAGTCTACACCAAAAGTAGTGAGCTTTCAAATACTTGCAATTTATTTTCCACAAACCTGCCAAATTACCATATACTTCTAGTGTGCGATTCCAACACAAGTGAGTTCACTTCACAAAAAGACTATGCATAGTAACCTTTCAGGAGAAGAAAGCACTAACCTCATCTAAATTCTTAAAAGTGTAGTCCCCTATCTTCAATGCCTTCCCCAGGTGGAGCAAGCTTGTGATGTCTTTGAGGTCCTTCTCACCTTCAATTATGTCTTTGTGAACAAAAACCCCATCACTAACTTTAAGGGTTAGTGTCAAATAAAGTGGGCCGCTTGAACTCGGACGAAAAATGCTTTCACCGATATCCATCTTTGAAAGGAACTATTCAAAAAAGTAAATGAAAGGATCACTTATTTGCAACATGCACAATTGAATTACATCCAGAATGATAAATTGTGACAATAAAATATATCAATTCAAAATAACATTACCTCAATGGCCTCATCCCTGGTGACATTCTTGAAGCGTGGATGATTAATAATCCTCTGCTTGGAATGTTTCATTGCTAGCTCATCCTTGTGGACTTCATCTTGCAGTCTTAATAAATTTTTCTTGCCTTCACAATGAAAAGGGTCAACCTCATGTAAATTCTGGAACCTGCAAACCTTTTGCGTGCTTTCATTACAAGTTAAAAGCACTTGGTATCTACTCTTATCAAGTTGTTTAATCTTGCAAGTAACGATGTCACCTTCATGCAGCTTGTCTGTCAAAGAAAAATCATCACTCCCATCCAAATAATCATCCTTAAATATCACCCCAGTCAATCCACAGTCAAGACCACAGAATGCTCGTTCTGATAGAACTCGACGAATAACAACCCGAATAATTCTTCCCTCAGCAAAGGCATCCTCATTTTTTCCAGACATCATACAGAATACCTCATCATTAGTTGGATTTTCATAAGGCTTACGAGGATCAAGAAATCCATAAAGCAGCTCATTTTTTATATCATGAAGAGTCTCTCTTTTGTCTTCCCCCTTCTCTCTCTTATAACTGGCAGTATAATCATCAATATCAAAGTCATTCAGCAGGCTCATATTGTTCTTAATGTACATAATAAGCTGTTCCTCAGCAGCATCATTAACAACAGCACTAGCCAAGTTTTCTGCAAGACAATATGACTCGGGGTGAATTCTTGTATTGTCCAATGGGCTGAATTTGCTGGTACCAGACAACAGCTGACTACCACAGACTCCCAAAAAGCCAGCTGCATTATAGAAAATCTTTTTCGGCCTCAATCCACAGGCTGCCAAATCATATCGACTATTAACTGATTTACCCCCAGCGAACTCCCTTTGTAAAGAAGCTGATTTTTGGGGACCAAGCCCAGAGACAAACTGAAGGGGAGCAGAAAGCCAATCACTGCTCATAGCAAAATTCACATCCATGCCTACCTGATTGGTAATATCCACCATCACAATTTCAATCATCCCATACTTCTCATCAGAAGTTAGTAAATGATCTAATGAGTTAAGCTTCCAAGAAACAATCTCTCTCTTCGGCCCACATAATGTTGCAATCATAGCCAATGGATTTTGGAGGTAACGCCCTAAACCCACAGCCCTTCTAACAATTCCTATACATATTTTGAGGCATAAAATCAGTTCATATTATTAAATTGAAGAAAACTGAACAAAACCAATGTAATTACCTTGTTGTCCAGGCAATTGGCATAATGAAACCTTTGAATTTTCATAAAGCTGAGCAAATGATTCATCTCCATAAACAATGTTGATCTTATCTGTCATTTGACCAGTATGTGCAGGATATTCCTCCAACTGACATATAACCTAGTTGCAAGAAATAGAAACAAAAATTATTTATGTTGTAACACAAATTTATCCTTCATATAAAGGATACAAGCAATTCCCACAATGTGGCTAGAAGGAAAATACTACAGCACATCCCGATTGGTATTTGCATCAACAGCAAGAACAAAAACAATGCATACAGAATATATCACTCAACCAGCAGTAACGATTAACAGTTTAAGTAAATTTATAACAGAGTTTTCATTGAATGTCACGAGGCCAAAAATCATTATCATCCCTACTTCTACTGAATGTTTTATGCCAAGGAAAAGTCGCATAGCATACACATTAAGGACCTGGTCTAAGCTAATAATTAAATTAACTGTATACCTCCTCAATATCATTCTTCAACCATGTGCAAGATGTGTTGTTTACAACACCAAGGATGATAACATTTGGCCTATGATTTTCAATGAACTTAAGGAGGAATTGTTGGTCATACTTCTTCCGTTGCTGATCAATAACATTCTGCGACCGCAGGCTAAGTGACTTGGTTTGCAACACATCAAGCAAGTGTCCAAATGAATCCAGCATAACAAAAGTAACAGGTGGCTTTCCAGGTCCCCAGCAGCAAGCCAGGACCTTTGGTGCAATACCTTCCTCCTGGCTGGAAATTTCTTCCTTGTGCTTATATGGTGCAACTGATACTCGGTTCCACAACTGCTGTCCATATTCCATAAGCAGCCAGTTCTTTGCTCTAGTGGTTAACCAGGCTCGTGCTTCTTTCTCCAATGAAGGAAGAAGGATATTTGAAAATAAATCATGAATTATTAACTTACGTTCCTCATCCCACAATTGAACAGACCCCTCACCGCTGCCTACTAGATAAATTGCATGAGAATCAGCCATCAACTTAGTCAGAATATTTTCAGGTAATTTTATGGTAACTTGAAGGAGCTTCTCCGCTTTAGCTTTCTCAATAAGAAGCCATTGTGCTTCCTGAAATTGACCAAGTGGTTTGTCTTGGAGCCATTTAACCCCATAAAACAGATGAAAAGAATCTATTGCCTTATCTCCTTCAGGGGTTGGGTATGTGGAAACTACAGATTTGTCCATAAAAATTCCACGAACATGATTTCTGATACAAGGCTCACAGCTCATCTCCAATGCAGCCTAAAGAATAAAAAAATATAACCAAGCAAAGATAAGAAAAGCCAAAAACAGGTTCAATGTTAAGTAGAATCAAAACTGAAAAGCATACCATGTGCCGGACACATTTAAGCACTTCTGCTGGAGTTTCAAACAATGGACATGTGAAATCAGAAGCTATTGCCTCTGGAGATTCAGCAGGATCTTCCCAAAAGTCCATTCCCTACAAGCCAGAACATGTTAAATGACAGAAAATAAAAGGTACACATATAATTTGATTGAAATAAGTACAGTTGGAAAGGTGAGCTCGTCTTTGTCTCTTTCAATACCAAAGAACAACAAACCACCCCCCCAACCCCAAACCTCCCTCTCTAAAAGGCCTAACCATAATCAGCAGTTTGATCCATAAGCTTAAGATGTTTCTCTCATGATAGGTGGGACTATATAATGCAGACACATACAGAGTAATGAAAATTTTGTATTTTACCTCTTTTTCTTGTGAAAGACGCAATCCAAATTGCTCCGGTGTACATCCAAACTTCTGCACAAGCTTCCAGAGACAAGCCTTACTGCTATTATATTCTGATCTCCTCTTTGGCTGCTTAAATTGTCCTGTATTGCCTTGTTCAGTTGGAGGAAAATGCAAGCTAAACTTGAGATCTACATCATCAACATCTCTTTCTGTTTTAGATAACTCAAGGAACTTCATTATTCTATCAAATTGTTGCTCAATTGAAACAAGCTCCTCCAAGACAACAATTTTGCTGCTCTCCTCTTCATAACGTTTATTGTAATACGTCCGAAGGGCACTCTTTCTCTTTTGAAGAAGCAACCACTTTTTGTCCAGTCCATTGGCAGCCCAGAGAATCTGAAAATCAAGCAACATATTAGCAATATATCAGCCAATCTTCATGTTGCCCACCCAACTTTTATTTCTTTCTTTTCATTAATCAATCATTCAGTTTTTACAATCAATTTTCCTCTTTTATCAGAACCACCTCTTCCCTCTAATTGTCCCCAGTAGGTAATTCAGCAAAAAAATAAAATGGATAAACAAATTTTACATAAATGTGTGAGAGAGAGCGTGTACGCACACGCACACATATTTTCCTTATTAGCCAGAATAACACATACCTTATGCCACTTCACTCTAGGTTTTCTCCTGACCTCAAAGTCGTTTTTATTTTCTAAGTCATCTTCCTCAAGATCTTCCAATAGACTGCGGCACTTTTCCTTACGGTACATTGCAATAAATGGAATCTAGGAATGAAAATAGCCAAAATTAAAAAGCAGGATTCAACATATGAAAAAGAGAAACTCAGTTTTCTTTCACTATATTACTTACATCATACTTCTCCATATGATATAATTCCAAAAACCTCATGATATCTTCCTTGTTAATTTTCTCACACAGATTTATGCCTTCATGTTCTTCCTGAGGTTTCTTGCAGTATGACAATAGCATATTTGTGGCAAGTTGATCAAGAATCCAAGTACTCTCCTCCTCTTTGTTCATTTCATCAACAAGAGCAGGCCCGGTAATTTCCTCAAACATCTAAAGAAACAATATAGAAGAAAATTTTAGTCCATGATCAGTGTCAGGTTCATGCAGAATGTTGGTAGAAGACTGTAAAAACATTATTGTTAACAATAAAAGGGACCTGCATCCTTTCGGGCACATCTTTCTCCTTTACATAGGAATCTCTCTCAGACATATAGTTATCCAGGTCAAACTCATTAAGCTCATCACTTTGGACAATCTTATCCAGTTGATGCTTCAGAATTTCATCTGTGTTTTTTGACGTGCAGTCAGATTTCTCTAGCCCAGATACAGAGGCCACTGTTACATGCTTCAACTTTTTTCCTCCCAGCTTTGATTGCCTAAATACAAATTAAATCCACAATAATGAACATACTTCAAATTATAAGGAAAAATATAGGGTAATCTCAATTTTTTCACAAAAAACATATAACTCAGGAACCAGTAGTGAGAGAAATGTACCGCTGGATGTCAGTTTCAAGTTCTTTTTCATCATAAACAATAAAATCGGCCATTTCATCCTCTGCACCAAGGGACGTTTCCTCATCTTCAGAAAAACCATCGTACAATGAATCTAAACAAAAGAAAAACAATTAAATTTAACAGCCAGGCAAGAGGTTCAAACTTAGAAATTCAAGACACATCAATGATGGAGTAAAATCTACCAACAATAGTATTACATAATAACAGTTCAACATTTGTGCTGTTTGAAAAGACATTGCAACAATCAATGCTGAAACGATAGCAAAATTACCATCATCATCAGAAAACACAGAGTTAGTTGCACCCTTAGAGCTTGATTCAGCCTTCTTCAGTTTGAACTTTTCGTTTCTCTGAGACAAATTTTGATCAAGCATAATGGTCAAACCTTCCAGCTCTCTTACTATAATAGGCAGCACAATGAGAAATAAATAGTTGATCAAACATGGTAAGCAGTTCCCTGATTTTGCATTAAAGAGGAAAGGAATATAATTACACCATACCAGCAAATTCAGCTAATCCATCGTTGGTGATAGTGGAAATGCTCGAAATTGGAATGTTAAAACAGAAATAAGAATCTTAACAGTAAAAAGAATTCCAGATATGCCCAAACCTAGCATAAACATTGAACAGACTTAAAATAAAGGAAATCAAACACTTACAGAGCTAGATAACTTATCGAAGCCTGAGATATTGTTTTCTTGGAGTAATGCAAAATCATCATCATCAAGAACAAGATCCTTCAAGTGTTTCCTACAAACATTCAAGAAAACATTTTCTCACTATTTGTAACATTATCATATAGTGTAGCATTATCAAACTACAATTTAAGAATAAAGGATAATTTCACCTTTTCTTTTTTTTCTTCCTTTTTTCTTCACCTTTCCCAACTTGGGCACCTTCCTCTTCCTCTTCCTCATTATCAACTATAAATCCATCAATCTCAAAATCATCCAGACCTTCTACTCATCAAAGAAAGCCAGTTCAAATCATTAATTAGTTTGAATGACTTGCACATACAGACTTGAAACAAACAATAACTAAACAGAACAATAAACAATACAAACATCTCTTTTCACCACAAAGAATGCATGTCCACATTTTTCAGGGAAAAAGAAAATTTTAAACATTTCCTCAACATTTTTTAAAAGAAAGGTACCAAAAGGTCTAAAATTTTGTAATTTTATTTTAAAGATAATATGCTACAGTAGCAAGCAAATCACAGCATTATGTCTAAAACAAAGCAATAAAATGCAGAAAAATAAAAAAGGAAAATACAAAGTAACTTTACACGAAGCAGAAGCTGCAGAATGTGAAGAATTACACCATTCAAGAGAACAAGACATAACAAAAAAAGTAAACACTCCAAAATCCCGGCAATATATCCCAGGTTTGAATGAGAGAGAAAAAGGTAGCTGGACAGTGTAAACCCCAAAATACCGTGCGACATTATTAAATCATTACACAAACAATATATCGCCGGCCGTGAAACCAATTCCGGCGAGCAAAAAATTTATATTTTTAATAAATAAATGATTAAAAAAGGTAGAAACTTGCAGAATACTAAACAGAGAGGATTTCAAATCTCGAAAAACTCAATTTCAACCAAAAAAAAGCTTCTAAACCTCAAAATGGTAACCAAACAGTCACAGAAACTTGAAGGTAGCAGAAAAACAGATCAAAAAAATGAAATTGAAGAGACAAAAAGCTAAAAATGAAACCCTAACACAGCTATAGACTATCAAATACCACTGTAACATCCATATATATACAATTTTTTTTTCAAAAAAAAATCACATTCTGCATTTTAAACTCAAACAGAATTTGAACATTATTATATTTATATATGTTTAAAATTACCATCATCATCTTCTTCTTCATCATCTAACGCATTAACTCTCTGTTTGCCTTTCACTCGAACTCCATCTGTTAAAAAAACCACCAAAAAGCGGCGTTTTAAGTAATTTTCATTTTCTTTTTACAGAAATACCTGTAACTAAAATAGAATATAATTTTTAAAAAAAAAAACCTTCATCGTCTTCATCGATCAATGTAAGTTTTCTCTTAGTGTTGTTCTTCATAGTTTCTTTTTTTTTTTTTTGTCTTTTTTTGCTCAATGCTTAATACGTTAGAGAGCTCTGAAAATGGCGAGAACGGAGGGCTGGTGGTGAAGAGAGTGAGAGAGAGGAGCAGCAGTGAATTTGTAGAAAATGAAACGTCTGAGAGTTTTGAAAAAGGGTCTAGTTTTGTATTTATTTACATAATTGCCACTGAGTCGTTTCTTTCATCGTCTTGGCTTATTATCGTGACACGTAGGATATGACGTGGTGATGTGGCAAGATCAGTGGGTCACTTGGATTCAATGATATGAACAAAATGGACATTTTGTTGACAGAAAGCTTTTATATTTTTTCTTTTTTTGAAAGGCACAAAGCATGGGTATGGACATATTTTACAATACCATAAAATATTGAAGTTATGAAAGGTAAAACATTTTTATTGATTGTATCATTAATGAAAAATTATTTTCAATTTTTCTAATTTTTTAATTTTAAAAAAAAATTATTAAAAAATAAAAAAATATGTTTATTTTTTTATAAGATTTTTAATTATATTTTAAAAAATTAAATTTTAACTTTTTTTATTTTTAAGGAAAATTGTTGAAAATTATAGGGTATATTCATTTGTAAAAAGATTGTGACAATTTTTCAGAAAATAAGAAAAAACGAAAAATATATTCAAATAAACTAGTTCTTAGAGAAAACAAACTTTTTAGAATTATAACTAAAATTTAAAAAATTATTTTTATAATTTTAATAGATTTCCTTTATAAACAGTAAAATAAAAATTTTGATTTTTTAAAATATAACTATAAATTTTATCAAAAAAAAAATTGAACATATTTTTTAATTTTTCAGTATCTTTCTTAGAATCAGGAAATCAGGAAAATTATAAATGAAAAACTGAAAATAATTTTTCATTAATAACTTTTAATTATAATCTGGAAAAACTTATTTTCTATTTTTCTTTGAAAAATATCTTATTTGAACAAATTTTCTATATGTTTTGTTTTGCCAGAAAAATTTTCTAAAAAACTGTCTCAATTTCCCACAAATGAAACACTCTAAAACTTTCATTTTATGGAAATGTGTTTTTGTATAATTATTTTAATAAAATTGATTTTTTTTGAAGAATAATAAAATTGAATACGTTTATGTTTATTTTATGTAAATAAATTTAATTTTCATTTTAAATAGGTTTAATTCGAGTTTGAATTTAAATAAAATTATTGACTCGAATCTAAACGAATAATGAAATAATTTGATAATCACAGTATCAAACTTAAATTTATACCTAAACGAGTAAGGAATCAGTTGAATTAATACAATCAAAATTTTAACTCGATTCAATTACGAAAATTCTTTAAAAGCGTCGAAGCTCGATTTGAGCTGAACTTAGTAAAATAGTAAATACAATATCATAAAAAGTAAATTAAAAAATAAAAATCCATTTTGTTAGATTTTCAATCCGTTGTCTTCTAATTGATCACAAATAATTCACGAATTGATTCGACTTATTTAAACTTCTAGGATCGATAATAATTACAGAGATGATTAATGTAATTACTTAATTAATCATCCAAAGTACTCTTTCTTTTTGAATAAGTTGAAACATATTTAAAGTAGTGTTCGGCTCAACTGAATGAGTTTGCTTATAATTTTGATTTTTTAACTTTTCAATATCAATTTTTTTTTTTGTTTAGTTTAGTTCCTTGACATTTTAAAAAGTATCAATATGGTATTTCTAGTGTTTGAATGATATATATATCATTCTAAAAATTAATTAGAAATGGCTTCATTCAACTCCATCTTGAAAAAAACAAAGAAAAAAAGCAACAATCATTACCTGAAAAGCCATCAAATACCATAT
The DNA here is from genome assembly GCA_948294925.1 of Codiaeum variegatum. Lineage (NCBI taxonomy): Eukaryota > Viridiplantae > Streptophyta > Magnoliopsida > Malpighiales > Euphorbiaceae > Codiaeum > Codiaeum variegatum. The sequence continues at coordinate 10,805 of CAOJBK012574556.1, read as the reverse complement.
CCAAACCAAAACCTTTGCATGGTTGATTCGAATTGAAGCAAACTGTGTACGGCCAAAGAGATGGATTACGAACTCAAGCTTATAAATCTGCAGTTTATAAACATATAGTGACCAGGAGTACAAGCAATTCGAGCTCGTCACAAATGTCCATCTTTGAGAACAACTCCCTGCAAAACTTCAGATTAAAGAGGTAGGAGTAAAAATAATAACAATTATTGCAAATTGCAATAGAAAACTACCCTGTTTTATAATTTCAGATTGAACTGCAGATGGCACAAAAACATTTTCTAATGCAGTAGAAACATATGCATTTCTTTCACTACAAATTAGATCGATTCACTAAAAAAAATGAAAAGGTGACTTGTTAGCCCCATCCAGTATTGGTAGCAGCACCACCTGATCCAGTTTTCTTCAAACTTGCCCAGCCACTTTGATCAATTCCACCTCCATGTCTACCTGAGTTACCACCAGTATCGGTTTTGTTTTCCATACTTACCTGGCTCTTTTCTCCCCACCTACCGGTGTTTGAACCATCTTTACTGCTTCCTTTAGCAACCCAGCTGTCCCAAGTGCTTGCACCTTCAATCCTAGCATTGAATTTGTTGGCACCACTCTTATCGCTCTTCTTCCCCCAGCCACCTTCGACAACCATGTTACCACCATCACCGCTGTGGGGAGCTTGTCTGTCAGTTCCTTTGGCACCCCAGCTACCCCAAGTGTTTCTACCTTCAGTCCTAGTATTGAATTTGTTGGCACCACTCTCCTCGCTCTTCTTCCCCCAGCCATCTTCACCACCTGCATTATCCCAACTGCTAGGGGGAGGAGCTTGTTTGTCAGTTCCTTTAGCACCCCAATTACCCCAAGCGTTTCCACCCTTTGTCCTAGTATTGAATTTGTTAGCACCATCCTTCTGGCTCTTCATCCCCCAGCCACCTGGACCAACTGTGTTGCCTTTATAGAAAGGAAGATCTTGTTTGCCAATTCGTTTAGCAACCCAACTATCCCAAGTATTTACACCTACTGTCCCAGTATTGGATTTGTTTGAGCCATTCTTCTCACTCTTCTCCCACCCACCTTCACCACTTGTGTTGTTCCAACCACAAGGAGAAGCTTGTTCTCCTGTACCTTTAGCACCCCAACTATTCCATGTGTTTCCTTTTTTTCCCCCAGTATTGGACTTGTTGACACCATTCTTCTCACTCTTCTCCCACCCACCTTCACCACTTGTGTTGTCCCAACCACAAGGAGGAGCTTGTTCTCCTGTACCTTTAGCACCCCAACTATTCCAAGTGTTTCCTTTTTCTCCCCCAGTATTGGACTTGTTGACACCATTCTTCTTGCTCTTCCCCCAACCGCATTCACCACTTGTGTTGTCCCAACCATGATGAGGAGCTTGTCTTCCAGTACCTTTAGCACCCCAGCTATCCCAAATGTTTCCACCTTCCTCTCTAGTATTGGAGCTGGCATCCGTGCTCGTCCCCCACCCACCTTCACCACCTGTGTTGCCCCAATCACCAGGGTAAGCTTGTCTGTCAGTTCCTTTAGCACTCCAGCTGTTCCAAGTGTTTACACTTTGCTCTCCAGTACTGAATTTATCGGTACCACTCTTCCCCCAACCATCTCTACCACTTCTATTGCCCCAACCAGAAGGAAGAGGTTGTCTATCAGTTGAAGTACCAGTCTTTGCTACTGGAGAACTGCTCCACCTGTGATCACCTCCAACAGCAACTTTTACATTTGAGCCCCATTTGGAAGGATCATTATTTAAATTTCTTTTCCCAAAGCTATAACTAGCATTAGCAACTTGACTGTTGACCAAATTATTGCCGCCAGTGTTAGTACCCAAGTGACCTTTGTTGCCACCATGAATTGAATTCCCCCAGTTTCCCCAAGCTTCTTGGCCTGTTGAATTCTGGACTTTTGCACCAGTAAAATTGCTCCAACCATTACCAGCTTTCTGCCCCTCCCAGGATTCCAAGCTCATTTTTTTACTGGTACCAGAATTATTTCTTCCATCACCACTGTTATAGTCCCTTCTACTATTGTAGGACCCATGCCCTTGTGTATAATTAGGCACTGGAAACATGCCTGGTTGCCGCGCTTGATCAACAAAATTTGAATCATTTCCACCTGTTTAACCAAAGTCAAAAGGAAAAAACCAATGGTTAGGCATTTCCTTCAAAGCTAATCAGCATAAAGGCAGGTTTTATGAGCTTATGTCTTAGCATATAGATTTAACATTCATACATGTGAGTACCTAACAGACATTAGAAGAAAAGGAAAACAACAAAAATTACATCCAAAAAATAAAAGAACAGGTGAAAACTAGCTCATCCAGGAATTGACATATAGATACTACACAGAATGCCCCAACCCCAAAAAAGCATAAATCTTTAAGGCAAGAATAAGATCAGAAATCTTTGTTCATGCATGTGCATTCACTTCATTGTCAATCAACATGCAGAATGAGAAACTTACACTGCATATATCATAAAACAAGCAATGACCAGATTTCACTTAGTCCATAGTACATTCAGTAGTGCATAAATTAGTAACCAAATAGATTTGAAATAAGATGAAAAGAAATTAAAGGACTTCATTGTTATAAAGATGGTCAATGAATATTTATAATCCTTGGTTTTGAGGTTTATGCAGAAAAGATGTGCAGCCTAAAACTTTTTTCAGCTCAGTGCCTTAACTCAGATGTGAAACCCCCATAATTTTTGTATTTTACTGTCTGTGACTCGCATATACAGCAGCGCCTTGTTAGTTACATATGGCCAAGTCTATTGGATTTTCATGAGCAACAAAATCTAGATAAAGTGAATTTGTATTTCAATATTGTTTACTGGACATGGTTAACTTTTGGAAATTCAAACCTCCCATATAGATGTCTAATTCTCACCTCTCAAACTATTGTTTGTGGCTGGAAGCAATGGAACATTTAGGCACGAAGGGCTCCTCATTGGCACAACAGCAGCAACTGATTGTATTGATGGGTAGGACACAGTATGCAGATCATTTATGTGCTTCTGAAAATAAGCGACCAATTGATCAATCTTGACAAACATTCTTTGCCGGAACTTGAATCCACGAGGATAAAGACTAATATATTCATGATGTGGGTTTGTGTTTCTAATATAAGACAAAATGAAAGCACCAGGATGCTGATAAGAGAGTCCAATACAATAAACTATCCTCATAGGATGAATGGATTTCTCAGCTCTCAAAGAGTCATCAAGTTGTCCTTCAGTACCTTCCCTGAACTTTCTATAACGAAGCATAGCTTTAAGATGACAAACTAAGGGGTCAACATATCGATCCACAACCTATATTCAACATTATAAAGAAACAACGGATCAAAATAAATAAAAAAACAAACACTTGAACCTAAAAATTGCCAAGAAAACAAAGCTTTCAACAATTATCGAGAATTTGAACGAACCTCATCCAAGTCTTCAAAATTTTCATCACCAATTGTTAAAGTGTCGCCAAGACGAAGCAAATATGTGATGTCCTTCCCGTCCTTCCCAGCTTCAACTATATTTTGACGAGCATAAACTCCATTATACATCTTCAGGGTCAGAGTCAAATAAGATGGACCTTTAGAACTTGGATGAAAAACAATTTCACCAATATCTTTATCTGCGAGGAACTACATAAGGGAAGGAAATAAGTTCAAGAGTAATTAAATGCCACTTAATGAAAATTTGCACAATCAATGAAAACGGGACACAAACCTCTATTGCTTCATCTGAAGTTATATTCTGAAAACGGGGATGAACAATCATTCTAGGTCTGAAATTCTTTTTGGCAAGCTTCACCTTCTGACACTTGTCTTGTTGCACTAGCACATCGGTCCATTGTTCATTGTAATAAGGATCAACTTTAACAAAGTTTTGACCTGGTTGGCTCTTCAAATCACTTTCTTTGCAAGTCAAAATCAGCCAGTATCTATTCTTCTGAATCTGTTTAATCTTACAGGTGAGCACATCACCTTGTTGTATCTCATTGGTCAGATCAACATCATATGACTGTTCTACATAATCATTTTTGTGTACTGTTCCTTTCAGACCAGACTGAAGCACACAAATAGCTCGATCAGCGTGCACATGTTGAACAGTTGCATGAACAATACTCCCTTCAGCAAAGGACTCTGCATTTTCCCTAGACAATAAATAGAATTCCTCATCTTGGCTTAGGTCTTTATAAGGATCTCGCGGATCTTGAAATCCATGAATCAACTCCATTTTAATGTCACTAAGGGTGTCTCGTTTATTTCTATTGTGCATTTTTGCATAATCTTCTGCATATGCATTGACAACAAATGTTTTTAACAGTTCTGGATGGTCCTTAAGATACTCTACTGCCATTTCAAGCATAACATCATCATCAAAATCATCTTCCACATGCTGCCTGTATACTTCACCAGCCATGACTTTGGCAAGACTGTAAGATTCTGGATGAATTCTGGTATCATCCAAAAGATCAAAATAATGGGGAGAAGTAGCTATTCCACTACAATGCACACGCAAGAAACCAATTGCATTTTTGAACACTTTCAAGGTTTCAAGTCCAATAGATACCAAGTCCTTCCGAGAAGTAACAGATCCAGCTCTAACCAATTTCCTTTGCAAGGCATCAGCTTTCCTGGGTCCTAGACCAGAAATAAACTGCAAGGGTGCAAAAAGCCAATTGTGACTTGCTGCCAAATTTATGTCAATCCCCACTTGATTGGTGACATCCATCATCACCTGCTCAACCATCTCAAATTTCTCATCATCTGTGAGAAGATGGTCTAAGGAGTTTATATTCCAGGATAGTATATCTCTCCTCAGTCCACAAAGTTGTGAAACCATAGCTAATGGATTTTGAAGATACCGGCCTAGAGCCACAGCTCGCTTGACAATTCCTGAAACAATAAATGATAAAGAAAATAATGCCTAAAATAAGACATCATAAAAGAAGGACAGCATAATGAAGAATATAAAGGAACTAAAGGGAAAAAAAATCTAAGCATTGTTTGGTAAACAAGGTAAAGTTTTCAATTTTTTGTATCAATAGGCAAAGGGAAATAAAAGAAAAACTTGACCTAAGGAACTACTGTGCAATTACCAGGTTGCCCAGGCAGCTGGACTGAGGAAATCTGTGAATGCTCATATATACGGGATAAGGATTCATCCCCAAAAACAATGCTTATGTTATCCATCTCTTGACTTACATCACAAGGCTTTTCCTCCACCATTTTGAAAATTATCTGATTGAGGAACCGATACCATAAGAAACTCGTTGAATTAAAAGGCAGTAATAAAAAAACAACCAGATCTTGGAAACACTAACCAAAGTGACATCCATATACTAAAAAGGCAAACAGTTAAAGTAATGATCATTCAATCATCCGAAAATTGTGCACCATTTCATCATAACATTTAACCTCAAGGTAAAAGATATTATCAGTAAATAAATGACATTTAAAAACTTAATTGCAGCTGTTTAAGTCATATTTTAAATGAAATAATACTTGCCAAGTAAATAAATATAATGAGACTTGTTTAACTACTGATAGTTTAAAAGAGCCTCAGTAAGAAATGATAAAAAATCAAAGAATTTTAGCTTCAAATAGAGGGTGACAACTAAAACAGAATGTATTTCAAAAATTTTAGGGAAAACATTGCAGGAAACTCAAAATAGCTAACCATACAACTGTGAACTAAACAAAGTTTGAATAATCATATCAAGTCAGCTGTACATAGTTTCAAATCCAGATAAGGAACTGTTTCTTCTCATAACAAGGGAAACATGCAACCCTTCCTCGATCCTTGCAAATCAAACTGCAAGTATCCAATGGTATCTAATAAAGAATTTTATGGACACAAAATACAGTTTTACCCAAGTGACCACGTGTGGGACATAGAAACCTAGTTCACCTAAATTAAGCCCACAAGATCAATTTCTTTTATTTTGCAAACTGATTCCATCGGTAAGTTGACTCCTTAATATCTACACATAAAATCATTAGTTCTAAAAGTCATGGTTTCAGTAAAAGGGCAGTTGATGTGGATGATGTGAGAGACAAAGAAATTTATCCTATGCCCAACAACAAGGAGACTTTCAATGTAATAAAGGCAACAAATATGGCATCACTAAGATAATAAAGAGGCATAGAACAAGCCCTAAAATATGAAACCAAAATTAGAAGCCTCTTATCTAGTTACAATCCCATTTGCAAGAAGAAAGAAAATTCTATGTTTCAGAATGAGAACAGATTTTTAAGCAAAACCAGGTTGACGCCTTGTTATATTCAAATCAAGATGACACTCACGCAAAGATGCTTTGCCAACAAAAGAACAGTGTGGTGAGACTCCTAACATAGCTAAAACTGAATAAATGCTTGATGAGGGACTCCAATCACATTGATTAAGTGAATTAGATCATATAACTTTGATGTTTCAACTGAAATATGGAAAAATTCGTCTTTCACAGCAAATCAATTCATCATTACATGACATGGAATAATTTGGCAACACTAGTAGAAAGTAACAATGCAAACCTCATATATCACTTCCTTCAACTGCCTGCAAAACAAATTTGCAGCTCCAAGAACAACTACATGCGGTTGATGGTCCATAATGAACTTGAGGAGGCGTTGCTCATCTTTCTTCTTGTGTTGATTGTTGGCATTCTTTGACTGAAGGCTAAGGGAGCCAGCAGACATCCAATCCAGCAGCTCCCCTGATGAATCTAGCATCACAAAAGTTGTTGCTGGATTCCCTGAACCCCAACAACAAGACATTACCCTAGGACTAGCTTCACTATTTTGACCAGTGCCTAGGTCCCTACATTGATATGGTGCCACAGAGACCCTATCCCATAAACACTTCCCATATTTCATAAGCAACCATTTCTTTGCACGGATAGTCAAAAAGCAATGAGCTTCTTTTTCCATTGAAGGTAAAAGATACTCTGAAAATGCTTCCTGAAGTATTAGTTCACGTTGCTCATTCCAGAGTTTAGCAAATTTATTGACACCGTCACTGAGATAATAATTGCTGAACATATCCATCAATTCATCATGGTTCAATTTTGGCAACCTTATGTTAACATTAAGCAGCTTATCTTGTTCGCCTTTCTGAATTAAAAGCCACTGAGCATCCTCAAATTTTACAAGTGGTTTCTCATGTAGCCACTTAACCCCCACTAGCTGATGCAAAGAATCAATAGCAGTACTCCCTAGATAAGTAGGGCTTGTAGAAACAACAGCATTAGAGATAAAGATGCGACGGACATATTTCCTTAAACATGGCTCACAGCTTATCTCCATTGCAGCCTGAAGTGAGCAATAAATTAGTCTACTAATAGTAGGTCAGTTGTTCAACATAATCATGAGTCACAGCTTGTATCAATTGCAACCTAATGAGTCAACTATGGCCGCTAAATCAACGCATTTTAGGAACATCAAATACTAACCATGAGCCGAGCACCTCGAAGAACAGCTTGTGGAGTATCAAACAATGTACTCAGAAACTTTGAAGCTATTTCATCTGGAGATTCCCTTAAATCTTTTTTTGCTTCTTTCTCCTGCAATCCACAAGATGCGGAAGCTTTTACACTTAAAACAAAAAGAATTAAATAAACAAATGGAGAATTGACTAAAACAGACTCACCACTTTTTCCAATGTGATTTGTAATCCAAGCTGCTCAGCACTACAACCAAACTTGCATGCAACCTTCCATAAACCACCCCTACTGCATGTCCTATAGCTTGATCTCCTACCGGGTCTCTTAAATTGTCCTTCACCCGAACTTACCTCACTTGAATCAAAATGCAAATTGAACTTCAAATCAATATCATCGACTTCTCTTTCCGATTCAGCATTCTCAAGAGATCTGGTCACTGATTTGAATATCTGTTGATTCAAGGTAAGCCTCACTTCATCATGAACTTTGTGGGATTCTTCCTCATATCTCTTCTTATAGTGCAATAGACGAGCACTCTTTTGTTTCTGAAGAAGTAGCCATTTAGTGTCCAGTTCCTTAATAGCCCAAAGCACCTATTGATAAACATGGAGGTCACTTCATCCTGAGAAATACTTAAAATCTTATAATATCAAAAGGGTGTGATAGACAAGGTAATACCTTGTGCCACTTCAATTTAGGTGTCTCTGTTTCTTTGTCATCATCTTCTACCTCAACCTGTGGTTGTGCCAAGTCTTTCAATAGAATGCCACATTGCTCCTTTCGATATGTAGCAATAAAGGGTACCTAGAAAGTCAAAAGGTAGAGCACTAAAAACCAGGTACTTCTGAATTTAGACATGGAGATTACAGAATGATACACTGAAAGCATACACAACTTACATCACACTTCTCAACATGGTGCAATTTAAGAAACCTCATGATGTCTTCCTTGAACTTGACCTTCAACTCTTCATCAGTTTGCTCCTCAAGGAACCAACATGGGATCAAAGTAGATAGAAATTGATTAACAATCCAGGAACTCTCTTCTTCTATGAACTTTTTATCAGGAGGAACACCAGTGATATCCTCAGACATCTGAACGATTTAGAGACAACAGACATATCAAATATTTTTCAGTCGAGATCACAAGATTGTGGTGGGAACTATGACAAACATAAATTACAAAGAATGTAAAAGGGGAATGGAGAAAAGACCTTGATCCGCTCTGGCAAATCTGCTTTTCTGATATCTTCATCCTGCTTGGTCATATACTTCTCTGTAAGGATGAGAGGCTCAAATTTATCTTCAATTCTCTTCCCTCTCTGCTCCGCAGAGTCAATGCTCTGTGCTAAAGTTTGCTTGCGCTGCACCAAAAGCTCATCAACACCTCCAAATATGCTATGCACATCCTCTAATACAGATGCAGGAATCCCGTCCATTTGCCTGGCCTTTGGTTTCCTTAATTTTCGTCTGGTAGAAAGAAATTCATATGGGAAAAAAGGTCAATCAAAAAGCATTTGAACAGAATATGACTAGTCTACGTGCATATCGCATACCCTGAAGCAGCCCTAATGGTATCAGTGTCGTCGTCAACAATAAAATCTGCCATATCATCTTCAACATCATCAATATTCTCTTCACCCAAGTTTCCCACTTCCTCACCAGCATCCTCAAGGAGTGTTCCTGGGATAGAAGCATTTAACAAGTACTTCACAATAAAAATTGAAATGCAAGCTGCTCAAAACAGTACAACCTGACAAATTATAGGTCCAAATTTTATACGACAATCTCAAAATATTTAGATATCACTATGGCATTGAAGACTGTTAGGCATCGAGCAAGAATCATCCTAACGATAAAAGCAAGATACAAGTCTTTCTATGTGATTAAGTCAACACGACAACCACTTGTATTTAAAGATGGCTACATTAAAAACCAGAAATTATTGCCTTACCCTCTTCATCATAAAACCTGGAGTGGATGTCTCTCTCAAATGCTGACTCGGTATCTTTACCCATTCTTTTGAGCCGCTTAAATCTTCTATTTTCCTGAATCTATTGAAAAACAGTGGTAAGCATTCAGGTTTACATGCACAAAAGAGAGCACATAGTAATAAAATGAACTAACCCTCCTCCTCTCCCGATGGCCAAGAGCATTAGATTCTTCAAGCAACTCATAGTCATCCTGATCAAGATCGAACTTCTCCAATCTTCTAAAGGGAAAAGTAAACCAAATGCTTGTATAAATGAACTTTGTCATGAAGTATAACACCAACTGTAAGAAGAATCTTGAAAGTTTGATTTTACCTTCTTTTCTTCTTCTTTTGCTTCTTTTCCTCAATATGCTTCTCTTCAACATCATCCTCTTCAATGTCGTCCACTACAAAACCATCATTTTCATATTCATCTGGACCTGTTTCTGCACAAACCCACAATCCACATTCATATTAAAGATAAAATAATAGGGGGATTGGATTTTCTATTCAAAATGAAAAATAAAACTAATGAACACGGCAAAGCCCCAGTAACAAAACTGAAAAAAAAAAACAAAAACAAAAATAGTAATTTCAAATAAATATCATCAAGATTGAAATTATTTGACCACCACAGCAATGCCTCAGTAACAAAACTAATGATAATAATAATAAAACAAAATTAGTAATTTCAAATAAATATCATCAAGATTGAAATTATTTGACTACCGCAGCAATGCCTCAACAATGAAACCCTTCTAGCAAAATAAACAAATAAATAATGAAACCCAAAAAAAATTAAAAAATGGTAATTTCAAATAAATAACATCAAAATTGAAATTAAAGGGCGAGATAGTATCAGCTGATAGCAAAAAGTTGCTTTTATTACTTGGCTTGCTATTAGAGGGAGTTTCTTAACTGAAGATAGACTGTTTAAATGGAATTGTGCTACTGTTGATGTGTGTATGCTGTGTAACAAAGATAAAGAATCAATTTGCAATCTTTCTTTTTTTTTTGCCAATAATTTGCAATCTTTTCTTTCAATTGAATTTCAATAAATTCATTTCCATCATTTGTTTTCTTTCTAAAAAAGACAAGAAGATCAAAATTATTTGACCATCAAGTCGTGAATGAACCTCTCTCACCCACACCCAAGTCATACTAAAATTACCAGAAATAAATCCAAACCTGAAAATCAAACCTTAAAAATCATCTTATTTCTTGAAAGCAAAATTGCAGTTAATTAGCCATACGAACTACTATTTGCCATACAAATGAAACAGAATATAGCGACTGTGTGGCTTGCAGGTTGGTGGGGAGAGTGGTACTGAATATCTGCACACCAATAGGACGCACAAACTAATTTCTCGTGAGCA
>CAOJBK012573300.1:0-10059 GCA_948294925.1 Codiaeum variegatum | reverse complement strand
TCCATATTCCTGCAATTGTGCTAACTCTTTTAGTACCTGGATCTAGCTTCTAAATATGAAAGAAGATTCATATTCACGCAATGCAATTGACCATTTATTGAAAATCGGAAATACTGAAACGTAATGTAAAACATTTCTACCATCTAGCCTACCAAATTTACCCTAATAGCAAACAGAGAATCCGACTATATGAAAAACATAATGGAGTGCAAATATAAATAAGTTTTGTTAATGCAGCTTACTCACTTGGTAAAAAGGCCTCTCAAGTTGTATTAATCGCTTTGTATACAAGACACAAGCTAATCATAATCCAAAAAAAATTATAACGTTACTAAATTAGAAGTAGGAGAATTGGGAAAAGAAAATACCTCATAGTTTGGCTCCTTTCACAAGATTTACCCAATAGCATTGTAAAGGTAACTGTTATCCGAGGGAATTACACTTCTAACAGTAGCTCCTTCCACAATACCTTATGTTGGTAGAGGCTAGTGAAGTCTTCATGTCATGTTGCATAACTTTTATCATTGATAAAAGGACACAAGATAACATCAAATAAGAGAAGAAAACCAATATCCAACATTACCAATAACCCCAATATCAGATAAGGGAAGAAAACAATATCCAGCATTACCAATAGCACAATAATTTGAAGCAGCCACAAGAGTTTCCCCATCTGCAATTATTGAGATGGCATTATTCTTGCATGGTCCCTGAAATTTTACTTTAGAAAATTATCTCCAAATTTTACAAAGCCAAATCACGTAGCATATACTGGAATGAGGGTTAAAAATAAGGGAAAGCAAAATCAGAAATAGCAAAGGTATTAAATAAAAGCTCTATGTTTTAGTATTTCTTTTCTCTTGCTCTATTAAAGCTTGTATAGTCTTTCAGTTCATCTACTCTTCTGCCTTCTTATTCTTATTTCAACCATTATTACAATAATATCCTCTTCCTGTTACTTTTCTACCCCAAGTTTATAGTTGACAACAGACCATGAAAATGATCCCTGAGAGAGAGTGATTGAGAGAGCAGTTTAGATGTTATAATCATCAGTTTGTATTTTTAGTAATATCTAAAAGTACATAATCAAAATGATCAGAAATATTTATAGCCATAAAATTCGAAAGGGGATTTAAGGAAATGAAGGATCATAGACTTTAGGAAAAGAAGGAATAATGTTATCACTATTCTTCACAGCAAAAAGCAAAATATGGAACAACATAAGATTCTAGTATTCATGTAAAAATAGAAGCACAATGCTAAAACAAACTTCATGAAGCTTGTTTACCCACATTCATAACCAATCCAACATTCTAGAGAATACACAATCCTGCTCTTCTGTCTCTGAAAGTTGTGGAGCCATTGTAACAAGTGAAATAGATGATATGCTTGACATGATCTCAAGTGAAGATATTTTATGGATTCTTGCTTTTACAGACATGGATGAAGCCTTGAAAAATCAAGAAATACATGTCAATAAATTATGATACTTATCAGAGTGATTACTATTATCAAATAGAGATTGTAGGCCTTGGAGAGGAAAAGTATTGTTAACTAAAACAATATAGTCTAAGAAAATATTTACCTCACAAACTTATTCAATTAAGAGAAAGAAATCACTATGTGCACATTTATGCTTTCATTTAAGAAACACCCATAGAAGAATATGATTGACAACTTAAAAGGAAATGTTATGCACATCTTTAACAAAAATGTAGCATAAAATTATCCCTTATAAATGAGTTGAAAAGCAGTAAAAACAAGATTGAGAGCTTCAAGCAACTTGATGTTCGCCAAAAAACACTAGGGGTTTTACAATTTATAATGATTGGCGGCTAATTCTACCCTAGCTTTAGGCAAGTGAACCTATCGTTTGGGTAGTATAGCAGTAATGAGGTCGATCCATAGAGACACCGACGCAAGTACTAGCTCAAATTTAAAGTACTATCTAGTTCACAATTAATGTGGGTTTTAATTTATTAAAAACTAGAAATTAAAGTCCTAACTACTAACTAATTCCTAAATGGATAACTTCACGAAAATGCAAGGTAAAAAAGAAACACCCATAAGAAAGAGTGTCTACCTAGACTTCAACTCATTTTAATCACAATTGCAAGAACAATCAACAACTCAATGAAATTTCATTCAAGCATCAAGTGAATATTCCTTCAAATTTATATTTAACCATTTCTCAAGTGATTAAATCCCTAATCCCTAAGTAATGAGTAGAGAATCTCTTCATAAACCCATTCAATTAGGCAAAGCATTAAGCAATTTTAAAGAATCAAATAACCACCCTAGGAGTTTGTGAATCTATCTCTAGAAATCACAATAAACGCATGTGGCTATAAGTGTTCTAAGCTCAATCTTTTTATCTCTAGCAAAGAAAGAACAACAACCATTAGAAGCAAGCATGCATTGCTATGTAAAGTGCAGAAAATTTCATTCAAAGACACAAATTAAAGTAAAAGTTGAATTCCATTAAACAAACCATTGATTAATCCATACAAAACAATTAAAACTTGTCTAATCTAAATAAACAAGTGAAGTTTAGCTCATAATAACAAAGAAAGAACAAGAAACTAAGAGAAGGAAGAAAGAACCCATGAAACTCATGAAGAACCCTAGCTCAATCCTTCAATCCCTTGATAAACTTGCTCAATCTTGTACCAAAATATGTTTCTCCACCTTAAATTTACTCCTTTGATCTACAATTCCTTGGTTCTTAATGGTTCTAGGGCTTTTAGGTGAGTCCTAAACCCAAAATTCCAAGATAATTTTTCTGTTGTTTTCTGCTTTTATAGGGTGTCATTTATGTGCTCACAGCCATTGGTCATAGCCGTGAGCCATACTCATTACTTAATACCCTAATTTCACTTCAAAATAGTATCTCATAGGTTAGTCACAGCCATTGGTCACAGCCGTGAATCATACCCGTGATAAGTGCCTCAATTTCACTTCAAAATAGTAACTCATAAGTTAGTCACGACCATTGGTCACGGCCGTGACTAATACTTGTGAGAAATTAGACATTATGGTCTTCTTAAAAGTTGTAGATCTTTCTCTTAGATTTCCAACAGTTGTTGAATCACCTCAATCGGATCTTTGTAACTCATGTTATGATCAAAACACCAAAGTATGTTCAAGCCTGTCACGATCTTGCTCCTTTTTGCGTATTCGTACGCCAAATCCAAATTTTTTCATTACTTCACTTTGAATTAATGTTTAGACCTAGAAGAGCTAAAACACACTAAAAATAACAAATTAAATTCAATTGGATAGAGATAATGGCCAAGAAACGAAGTAAAAATTAGGTACATTTGGCCATTATCACATTCCCCTACACTAAACATTTGCTTATCCTCAAGCAAACTTAAACACGATCACACACATTCTCTAATTGCAATCATTAAAGATCCAAGAATCTAGAAAAAAACAAAAAGAGCACAAATCACTTGCATAGACATTCGATTTTCACAAGACTTTGGTTTTATGGTTAAATTAAGAACATTAAAATCAAATTCAGAATCCATAAAGGCACCGTTCCCACAACCTAGTTCCAAGGTAATTCAATCACACAACTAAACATCCAATCCAAAAAAAAAATCATAGTTTGAATCAAATCATTCAACCTAAGCATTCCTCAAATCACTCGATCGACCTTTCCGGGGAATCAATTTTTTTTTTTCTTTTTATACCCATATGCAATTTCTCATGAAACTTTCAATTTTTCATGAGACCCAACTTAGCTAAACTCGTCATTAGTCTTTTGACGTGAAAGTAAATGCTTTATGGCGCTGACCCTCAGTTACTCAACTAGTCACAGACTTGTTTAGTCTGCTACGAGCACAATTCATGATTTCGCTTTTAGGTATCGCTTTTTGCAATATGAAACCAACGAAATATGTTAAAATTTTCAAAGTCCCATTTTGTATCCTTTTTCATGAGTACACATTATTTTTATTTTTTCGTTTCCCAAGAGAACCAATCAAACCTAATTCATCCACAGAAAAGAACTAGACACTCAATCAGTAACTAAACACCCTAGAACTTAGTCGTAGGAACCATGCCAAGTGGGCTCCTACTATCAACCACTATGTTCAAATTTTAATCAAAAACCAAAGTCATATGTGAAAACTATAGTCAATGGGAGTGCTTAAAAATTAAAAAAAAAAAATTCAATTTTTAAAGTCCTATCAAAATGCAAGTGAAACATGTAATGTGTTTTGCTTAGTTTTGCTATTTCCTATTTCAGGCATTAATGCATGACAAAAAATGAATTCAACATACAATCATGTAAAGAAACAATACAATTCCCTACAGTCCAAGCTAAAGTAGAAAATTTAAGCGCTATAAACCAAGGTTAGCTTTGGTTTCACATCAAAACCACAAAAGAATAAGGTGAAGGTTACCATAAAATAAAAGTACTATAAAATAAACATTAAACTAAAAGAAGAAAAAAATTTAATAATTAATGGGTTGGCTCCCATTCAGCGCTTTTTTAACATCGTATTAGTTGGACGTTATTGTTATTCATCTTCCACCAAGGAAGCGGAGGATTCCTTATGGTGGAAACCTCCATAAATTAGAACAAAGAAGGGTGTTGGCCCTTACATAACCTTCTTTTAGCAACAAAAAAATATTTTTGGTTCTCCATGTGGTGCATACCTGAGCTTGTGATGTTTGGAACTATCATCAAAGAGTTGTACCCATTGGTTTGTAGTGGGGCATGCTTGTTGAGCTTCCAAGAGACTGAATATGGCATCTTCCTCCACCCCTTGTAATTCTTAGATTAACCACCCAAATGAACTCAATTTGTCTTCCAACACCTCTATAGAGTAGTTTTCCCTTTCCAATGAGGATTTAGAGACTACAAGTATTGGACACATACTCGCCTCTCCAACTACTAAACATTTTGAGAATGATGGTAAAGGTGTAACGCATGGTGTGTTAGGGTGTTCAATGGTTGGAATTTAGGTTTTAGGAAGGGTGGGTGTTTGGGGTATGGATGGATTAATGCAAAAACTTGTTCCCACTTCATCCATGTTATATTGCTCACCATTCCCGTCTTTATCACATTTATCATCCCACTACCAACAGGCGGTATTGGTCTTTCATTACTCCTCCAGAAAGGCATTGACGTAGTTGGGTGAATTTTCTTGTGGTGAGGTACGTAGAAACTCCAAAATTTGCCCAACTTGAACTTTAAAGATGTGATGAGAAGCTTGTTGGTTTTCCATAACCTCTTCTATGCTCTGAAATCTATGATCGATAGCTTCCACTATTTTCACAAACATCTCTTCTAACCTACGCTCTTCTCACTCTTGCTCAGCATCCCCTAATTTGGCATCTACCTTAAATTGCATTGGGAAAGTATTTCCCAATACATTGCATCTGTTGTGCACCTCCATTCGTTGATTCTCCGTAGACTCCATGAACCTTTCTATTGTAATCATAAGGGATGAATTCTCTTCTGCTCCTCATCCATATTCATTTGAGAAATCCTCTTGAAAGATGTATCCATTGTTGTGATAATGATTTCACTAACACCCTCATTCTTGATTCGAGTAGGAACTCCATTGTTGATAGTACCAATCATCCATAGAGAAATTTTTCTAAAAACTAAAACCTAAAACAAACAAAAAGGTAAAATAGAAAAAACAAACAAAAATAAATGAAAATAAACAAATATGAACAAAAAGACTATATCAATAATCACTATTATATTACTAATATTGCGTACAAAGTGTCCCCAACAATGGTGCCAAAAACTTTATGTGCTGGGAAGCGACACTATGGGTTTTATAATTTATAATGCTCGACGGCTAATTCTACCCTAGCTTTAAGCAAGTACACCTATCATTTGGGTAGTATAACAGTAACGAGGTCGATCCAAAGAGACATCGACGCAAGTACTAGCTCAAATTTAAACTACTATCTAGTTCACAATTAAAGTTGGTTTTAATCGATTAAAAACTAAAAATTAAAATCCTAACTACTAACTAATTCCTAATGGGATAACTTCAAGAAAATGCAAGGTCAAGAAGAAACATCCATGAGAAAGAGAGTCTACCTGGACTTCGAGTCGTTTTAATCATAATTGTAAGAACAATTAATAACTTAATAAAATTTCATTCAAGCATCAAGTGGATATTCCTTCAAAACTAGATTTAACCATTTTTCAAGTGATTAAATCCCTAATTCCTAAGTAATGAGTAGAGAATCTCTTCATAACCCCATTCAATTAGGCAAAGCATTAAGTAATTTTAAGGAATCAAAGAAAAATCCTAGGAATTTGTGAATCTATCTCTAGCAATCACAACAAACTCATGTGGCTATGAGTGTTCTAAAGCTCAATCTTTCTGTTTCTAGCAAAGAAAGAACAACAACTATTACAAGCAAGCAAGCATGCATTGCTATGTAAAGTGCAGAAAATTTCATTCAAAGACACAAATTGAAGCAAAAATTGAATTCCATTTAACAAATCATTGATTAATCCATACAAAACAATTAAAACTTGTCTAATCTAGATATACAAGTGAATTTTAGCTCATAATAACAGAGAGAGAACAAGAAATAAAGAGAAGGAAGAAAGAACCCATGAAACCCATGAAGAACCCTAGCTCAATCCTTCAATCCCTTGATAAACATGCTCAATCTTGCACCAAAATGTGTTTTTCCACCTTAAATTTGCTCCCTTGATATGCAATTCCTTGGTTATTGGCAGCTCTGGGGTTTTTGGGTGAATCCTAAACCCAAAATTCCAAGACAAATCCTTTTTTATGTTGTTTTCTGCTTTTATAGAGCGTCATCTACGTCTCACGGCCATTGGTCACGACCGTGAGTCATACCCATGACTTAATACCCTAATCTAACTTTAAAACAGTATCTCAGAGGTCAGTCACGGCCATTGGTCATGCCGTGACTCATACCAGTTATAAATGTCTCAATTTCACTTCAAAACAATAACTCATAGGTCGGTCACAGCCATTGGTCAAGGCCGTGACTAATACCCATAAGGAATTAAACTTTATAGTATTCTTCAAAGTTGTAGATCTTTCTCTTAGTTCTTTCAACGGTTATTGAATCGCCTCAATTGGACCTCTGCAGTTCAATTTATGATCCAAAAATCGAAGTATGTTCAAACTCGGCACGGTCTTACTCCTTTTTGCCATATTCGTACGCCAAATCCAAAGTTTTGCATTACTTAACTCCGAATTGATGTTTAGACCTAGAAGAGTTGAAACACACTAAAACAAACAAATTAAATGCAATTGGATTGAAATAATGACCAAGAAATGAAATAAAAATTAGATATATTTGGCCATTATCACAGCTCCTTTGTCGTTTGGTGGCAATTGCAGCCTCATTTATCTGTATTTGAAGAACATAAAATAAACAAGATTATTCCAATGAACAACTAATGTTTAACAATCATTAAATCACGTGAACACAAAAAAAAAAAGACCATTTAAATAAATAATTTCCAAATTTTCATAATTTCCTAACTAAATGAAACAGTCAACATATCCATGATTAAAGTCCATGTAAATCACAATGGAAAATGAAAAATAAAAATAGCTAAAGGAGAGCCTTGGAGAAGTCGAAGGGGGAAAGTGTAGAGGTTCCTTATTCTTCAAAGAGTTGGTTGCTCAAGAATTCGATAGAAGTTTCAGAGAAAGTTCTCTGGCAGCAAAGAGAAAAGTTCAAGATTCACCATTTTAGTTTTGCTTGGAAGTACTGTGATGCATACTGATTTTGGACACGTTGTGATGTGACTGCTCTGGTTGAGCCTGGATGGATCTACACAGAAAGAAAGACCGGTCAGGGGTGCCGGACGTTGTGTCCGGCGATAACCCTCTGACGCTCAAGTCAATGAAAGGGGTTGTATCACAGATGGAACAGTATGTAGTTGAGAGCTTTTTGATGATAGGTTTGGTCGTACCTCGTTCAGGTTGTGAATGCATGTATTTATAGGGTGTGGAAACCTTGTTCAAGGAGGCACGTGGCGCGCTGGGGTGCACTGCAGTGTACTACTCGATGTGACCTGTGACACCTGTCCGCTATAAGACTCCGAACCCCGAAGGTTGCTAGAGGACAAGTCGAAGCTGTCTCTTGGGTTCGGCCTGGACTAGGTGGACCGAGTTCGGTACAAATCCAACTAGACTCGTTGGAACTGGACTAGGACGAAGGGAAGGTAGTATCATACTGCAACATCATATTGATCATTAAGGTTTAAGTACAATTATGCATCATCTCGAGATTAGTTTTCTAATTATATTTAAAGTAAGTTTTTGAAAAATCAGTTTCAAACTCAATAATCTATATAAATATAGTAAAGAGGCTATGAGATTATGAACAGTGAAATTGAGGATTCAATTGTCCTAAAATTTTAACTTTAAAGGGCATTTTCGTTTCCACAGCATATTCGTTTTTCTAGCCAATCCGCTGCATGTAAAACGCCATATTTGCTTAATTGTGTTTTTTCTGAGACATGTTTCTCTCTTTCCTTATTTCTCTATGTACGGCCCTTTTTATATATATATATTCCCAGATAGCCATTACTATAATTTTAGATGATGCAAAGCAGACTCTGTGTGTAAGTTATTGTTTGAATATATTATAAAAAAAAAAAAAACAAATACATCAACCTTTTTTTGATCATTTGATTGTCTGTATTTACTCAAAATAAAATATTATATGCTCAAAGGTCTATTTTTTTTAAATTAATTATACTTTATATTATCATATTTTCCATCTTATACAGAGAATTTTGTTCTCATTTAGGTTGTGTATTTTTTTAAACCATGGTTTATTAGAGAATGGTGAATATGAAGGTGTAGTAGATTACGGTTTCTTTTTCTTCTTTTCTGATTGCTTGTGTTGTATTAACGGGTTAAATTTTTAATTTAAGTTTCATTACTGGCCAAGATTCATAAAATTTATATTTTCTAGATAAATTATTATTTTTATTCATCAATATAACAAGAAAATCAATTTATAAAGATTACAAATTGCTGGGAAAAAACCCATAAAATTATCAAATAATTATTAATATAAAAATGTACTTTCTATTGCGATTACATAATATATTAATTTTGCTATTGATATTGGCTTTGACGAATGTTTTCTTTTTAAATTTTTTGGTTCAATTTTCATTATTTCTTGTGGATTTCTCTGATGTTGAGAGGCGTATTCATTTTTGAAATTTTTGTCTTCACTTTCCTCAGTTTGTGTTCTTTAAATAAGGAATGAGTTATGGTGTGTTCAGTGTTTTTAATTTGCTTTGTGAAGCCAACAATGTTAATTTATTTGTTCTTCAACTGATAATTTTCTGCTTAAAAAAAAACTCTCCACGTATTTCCACCGTTTCACAATAATTGTCTCTTTAAATTCTGACACACGAATTAAAAAAATTATTAAATTATTCTAATTTTAAATAAAAAATACTAAAATATCTTTCTTAAAGTGCAAATAAAAAATAATAATTAATGTGATGTTTAGGAAAATAACAATATAAAAGTAAATTTAAAAAAATATAATAAATACATTCTTACAAATATAAAACGATATTTGGAAACAAAATAGAATTTAAAAATGACAATTATTTTGAATTCTGGCCACTATGCCCTTATGATTCCCTCTTTCTTGGACAAACAATAGTTTGGGTTTGGCTTTGGAAATTGTATGTTTATAGTAGGTGAAAATTGAAATGAGTTGGATGCAATAAATGGTCCTTTAATGATTTCTGTAAATCTTCCACTAAAATTTAATTCTATATCTATTCTATTTTTCCTAATTATTTTTGTCCCGGTATTTCTAGCTTTAAGCTGATTAGGGGATTTTGACATTGATTGCATTGTTAAGTTGACTCAGCTTCAGAAAATGATGTGTCTAATACATCTAGAACACTTCATCTCAATGTATTAGACTTTCTTAGGCATAATGATTCTTAAAAAACTGTTACGATTGAGTTTAGCGATTCTTTTAAAAATAATTTGATTGAAAAACAGTTCAAAAGATCTAAACCTCATGAGAAGTCTGAGAAAAAAAATATTC
>CAOJBK012571924.1:0-13000 GCA_948294925.1 Codiaeum variegatum | reverse complement strand
TCTCTAGATTATCTCTATGAATGTGATAGCTAATAGGATAAGATCTAATGGATATTGTGTTGAAAATTAAATCGTTTAGTATAATTAATTAACCCGATTATGAAAGTTCATAAACAATTGACTATGGATTGTTGAATCTCTAGACTCTCTCATTGCATATCAATATATTTACTTTGCTTTCCTTTAATTGATTATTTACTTTTAAAAAATAATTTTTTTTTTTACTTTTAATTGTGATTTGTGAGATAAATAAGTAACCAATTGTGAGTTCCTTGAGAGATACGACCTTTGGTTCTCATTCTATACTATGATAGCCCATATACTTGCGATCACTTATGGTCAGTATATTTTGGGGCAAACAACTCTTAGCAATGCTCAAAGCCTACAACGTGGTGCTCAAAGAATACTTGGTCCGAACATGAACATCGTACCCATCAACAAAAATCTCGCCAGAAACCTAAAGCGGTGAAAATAATTGACATAATACTAACAGATAAAATCATAAAAGGAAAAGTCGATACTCACCTTCGGTAAAGTCCTCGGGTCAACTCACATGACACCCGATAAATACTACTGACTAACGAAGTGGCACCTCATTACACCATTCGCCCCAATACAAGGGATATACTCAGAAAAATCATAGAGAAGCCCCTAAGGATGTCTCAAACTGGAGGGCATCGAGGCACCCTCTTCAGAAGAAACTGAACTGATAGTAGGCATACCTCAAGCAGAAGGACGAACTGGCTGGCCACAGGATCGATGCCTCGAAGTAGTAGTGGCAGAAATCATGGGAACATGACCCAAGGTCTACCAGTCATCAAATGAGAACCAATGAACTCTGTATAAAAGCCTATAATAATGAAGTCCTCTCTAGGTCTCCCAACTCTTTAGTAGATGTCATACATCAAGTCTATGGGATCCCTTATAAAAGTATAAGGATCAGCAAGTATAGCTACCCTCAAAGTCATCTAAACCATAACTCACTCCCCAAGAAAGAACTCTATGGTATCTAAATATCCTAGAAGAAACTGCCTCTCAATAGTGGAGATGCCCAGAACAAAGGGCAAAATATCGACATCCAAGACATCATAATGGAAAAGGGCCTATACCACTTGAAAATATTATCAGTTATAAAAAATCTAAGATAGACAGAAAGGTAAAGCTTCTCAATGGCTAGAGTCTCTACCAATGATAGTGGGGGTAATTGAAGAAAAATGTGCAAAGTCCCAGAGCTACAGAAGGAAAAAGAAAATAATCAAATTTGATAAAATGCTCAAGCAAGAAAATAAATCTAAAATACTGACCTTCCAAATGATCATCGTCGCATGAATGCCTACTCCTCGGAACCTCGACATCATGTCCATCACCTTAAAATCCACAGCTATAGTAGCTCCACCCCATTCATACTGCCTAAGTCGGTCTAAATCCACCAATGAGCTCATAACTCTCAAGTCAACATGGGTGGAAAGAAAAACTAGTGGATAAGCTCTGGTGCACTAGTCAATGGAAAAAGTAATCAAATTCATCCTCTTCAACAAATCAATAAACTATGATCTAAGAACTCTCCCTCTATCATTTGTGGGAGGCACATCCCTAAGAAGAACACCCAAAATAGCCCTACTCCACGGCTGCTCATCTAAAACAACATGTTGTACTCTGAACTGCAAACAAGTAATGCAAGACCACTCGAGGGGTGTCATAGTCATTTCACCAACAGGCAAGTGAAAATGTATTTATGGTGTCCCACCATCTATCATCAAGGGTAAAAAGGAGATTCTTCTTTAGAAATCACCAAAGATCTAGACTCATCCAACCAAATAGATGAGTCGCGACAATACGGGTTCGCACCTCTGGAATGCAGTTCAAAAAATCCTCCACATCTTACAACTTAGATCTACCTCCCCTCTGATTATTAAGGTGATCCTATAAGTAAAATTTCCATCATTTAATCTTCCTATTTTTTATTATTATTATTATTGTTCGAATAAAATAAAGAGTGAAAAAAAATAAATAATAAAAGAGCGAAAAAAAAGCAAAGAGCAAAAGAAATAGAGAGAAAAATGTATACCACAGGGTAGCCACCCTAGCTACTGTGCTCTTGTCTACTCCATAAAAGATCAGGATTGGGGACCATCATAGGCTCAAAATCTACCATCGAGGGATATTGCCATCAAGGAACAAATTATTGAGATCTACTGTGGAAGTCCACTGACCATCAGCACCAGTGCTATGGGAACTAAACCATTCAATGAGTGTCTCATTCGTAAGAGGCAACTCTGTAGCCAATGCCTCCTCCTCTTGAGTCACACGAGCCAGGATCATCCAGAAAATATTTAAAACATATTCAAGAGAGAAAGAGATAGAAAAAGGAAAGGAAGAAGATGGAGATTATCTGAGAAGAGTGAAGAGGAAATGAGTATTCATAAGCAAAAATCCCTTCTTTAAGGCACAGGTCCCACACCATTAATACAGTTTACACTTATCATATATGTCTTTTACTCAGAAAAAATCTACTAAGGGGGGCAGCTGTGAACGTACATTTTTACACCATCAAATCTAGCTCATCATTAGGAGCCCATAGACTCAAATTAGCCCTAAATCGAACCTAAAACGAACTCAGAAAGTATAAAAAATTGAACCAAATCCAGCCAAGCCGAAGCTAGAGCCAGGCGCATGAGCCACAAGCCGATGTGTTGGCTTATGCCCTAGCCCATATGCCTTATGCTAGGCATATAAGCCTACACCCAGGCGCATGGGCCTGGTGCTAGGCATATGGGTCTGAACCTTAAAGTGTGGGCCTCATGCCAAGCATTTGGGCCTTTACCCAGGTGTGTGCCCTAGAGTTCTTGACTAACCATTCTAGTTTTTCCAATAAATAAGACCCTTCGAGTCAGCAGATTTTCAATAGAGGAATTTTACCAAAATACTCTGCCAAAACACTCACTATAGACCTTCATAACTTGAAAATCTATCAAAACCAACCTTCAGACACATCTTAAACACTCAATTTTTGTCCAAACTACGGAGACCTATTCCGATTTTGTGAAGCCTACTGATCCGTCAGTCCCTCATCGCTGAAAATAAAAGGTATAAGTTCTAAACAGTAACTGTATATTTCATTCTAATAAAATCCTAAAATCTAACATTGGTAATTTACGCATTCAAAACCTTTTTTTTTCTTCAATCTAAAACTGAATTGAATAAAAGCCTTATGGTTAAAATTTTTGTGAATAAAAATGATTAGCTTCTGAACAAGCCAACCAACCCACTTTTTCAAACAACCCCTAACCCTTCACAATAAGGGAGAATGATGTGGGATTTGATTCACATTCAATGAGATACGCCAGTAAATCCATTCAGATTGCAACTCCAAAATCATTTTCTTTTTATTATCTTTTTTATGTAATTTTTGTTATCATTTTCTTTTTAGCATGTTCTCTTTATTCTTCTCTATAGTTTGTTTTATTTTATTTCTATTATTATTTCCTTTAAGGAGAATGTGTCCTTCCTATACCTTATGGCTAAAGGAAGGAACACCTTTATGTTTTCCCTTTTGTGTATATTTAATTTTTCTTTATTTCAATTTATTTTTTTATTCATTACTGGGGATGTGTGCTCTCCCTAGAACTATTTTGGCTAGGGAAGAGACCTTTGTTGTTTTATTTTATTTATTTCACTATTTTCTTTACATTTATTACGATCATTTAAGTAATATTTTCCCATCAATCATCTATAAATACAATATCTGTTCATGCACCATATTAACCTGTCATGCAAACATAAAAATCCTTTTAACCAAAATTTTATGATTTTAAGCCAAAATTGTTAGAAAATGAACTTTTTTCATAAAAATTGGTTTTGTATCAATCATGAGTCCTCGAATCCATCCTTTGGTTTGAGGCTTGTATCTTTTTCATTGGCAAAAAATGACATTTTTATGCAGTTAAAATGGTTTCTTAATCACCTTGAAAACAAAATATTTTTCTAAAGTATTAAGTGATGACTCACACATAAACATACAATGCACCTAACAAACCCATAAAGGGGCTCCCCTCATGCACAATCTGGCCCCCCACCCCCGCATTCAGTTTCCTCAAGCCAAAAGACCAAGGCGTGGGCGATGCTCGCAGAGGCCGAGGCCTCACAATAATATAGTGAAGGTTTCAATTTATCTTACTCTAATTTTCATATTGATTATTCTATTACGATACTAAATGCTCCTAAGTGGTAGTAACTAATTACTATGGAAATTCTAATAGAAATTGCAAATAAGAAGCTTAGGACTTATTAAAACATCTTAGCCCTACAAATAACTTACCATGGATGATTTAAGGTGACTTTAATGATCTCATGTATGAACATGAAAAGAAGGGGACTCATCTTCATCCTAATGTTTTGCTTGAAGAGTTTCAAGAAATAATAGATGCTTGTAAACTTAGAGACTTAGGTTATTCTGGATACCTTTTTACTTGAAGGAATGGGAGGGATGATGAGTATATAGAGGAACATCTTGATAGGTTCATAGGCAATGATGATAGGGTATCTTTATTCCCTATACATAAAGTGAGCCATATTCAAGCTTAAACATTTGATCATATGCCTATTCTAATTATATGGAAGCTACATAATCAGTTCAGAAATATGAACTAGAGGAAATTCTTTGAGAATCTTTAGCTCAAGGATGATAAGTGTAAATCTATAATTAAATAGTCCTAGCAGACATAGGGAAGCATAGGTAATGTAATGGATTCTTTGAAAGATTATTTGTATGTCTTATTATCATGGGGAATATAAGAGTATGGTTGTTTAAAATAGAAGTGTCAAAAAAATTGAAGTTGATTCAAGCAAGGGTCCTTCGTTATTTAGGAGCAACAACTATACTGGTATTAAAAGAATCCTTTTAGAAGCAGCGGTCACAAGTTCAATAGCTTGCTGAAGGTGATCAAAACACTCGATTTTTTAACTTATTTATTAGTGTAAGGAAGCGATTCAACACTCTAGAGGCTTTATGATGAGTATGGCATATGGTATAATACCTTAGAAAGCATGAGTGTTGTTGTTGTTTCATACTTTAACAATCTTTTCAGTTCGAAAAGTTTAATCATTGATGACAAAATTAGAGCTTGTACTCCATGCCGCCTTTCTCACCAGTAAATTATGAACTATCGACATGTTATGTCCATAATTATCGATATAGAAATAGAAAACTAGAAGATAGAAGAATAAGAAAGAATAGAAGGAAGAAGAATAAGGAAAGGACAAGTAGAAAAGAAGATATAGAGAGAGAAGGCAAGAATTCGATATTCTCGTTAATTGCCTTCACAGTTACACATAGAATCTATATATATGATTCTCTCACTCATAACTGCTTACTAGGCAGTTTGTTACAAAGGTATTATTTAGCTATAAGAAGGACTATTATAACTCTCATTAGCTCACTTATATAATCAGTATATAACATTGCCCTCCTCTTGAAGATTAACATTGTCCTCAAGGGAAAAACTTGGATAATGGGCTTTTAGAACTGCAATATCTTCTTAAGTAGCCTCCTCAGCTGATAAGTTAGTCCACTGTATTAAAGCTTATGGAACTAGAGTATTCTATCTAGAGATGACACAATATTATAAAACTTGTTGAGGTTAAGTGATGAAGTCTCTAAGAGGATTGATTTTGGGTAAAGTAGGTATGACCACAGTGTTCTTACTAATGTGTTTCTTAAGTAGAGAAACATGAAACATTGGATGGATGGTTGCAGATTTAGGTAACTCAAGTTTATAGACTTCAGGTCCTACCTTTGCTATGATAGCAAAAGGGCTATAGTATTTGGCATAAAGTTTTAAGGATTTCCTTAAATGGACTAAATTCTGGTGATAAGGCTACAACTTTAAGTAAACCTAATCACCCACTTCAAACTTTCTATCAACACGATGCCTGTTGGGATTCTATACCATTCTATTCTGAGCAACATGCAGATAATGTTTGAGGAGCTGAATCATATGCTCTTTGTCCTATAAAAAAGAAGTGATTATCTAAACAATGTTGGGAGGAATGTCAAGAATGTTACCCAAAGTAGGTGGTGGATAGCTAAATAAGGCCTGGAAATGAGATGTTTGAATGTTGTTATGAAAGGTATTATTATACCACCATTCTTCCGAGAGTACCTATTTGGCCTATTGAGAAGGTTTTTGGAATGTCATGTATCACAACTAGTCTTTTAAGCAACAGTTCAACCTTTCAATTTGGCCATCACTTTATAGGTGATAAGTTGTACTGTGAGCAAGTTGAGTTCCCAAAGCTTTAAATAGCTCTTGCTAGAAGGTGCTAAGGAATATTATGTCTATGTTAGAGACAATTATTTGAGGTAGGCCCTATAGTTTAAAAATGTTATCCAGGAATAAGGAGGCAATTTTGGTGGCAGTGAAAGGATGTGATAAGGAAATGAAGTAACCATACCCGGTGAACTTCCTTACCTTAAGATCTGGGCAATTATTTAATAAAATCCATAGATATGTCACACCAAACTTTATCGGGTAAAGGTAGAGGTTGTCATAGGCTAGGATAAGGGACAAACTCAGATTTACACCTCTAACATATGTCACATTGAGCAACCCAATTGATGACATCATATTTAAGCTTAGGCAAGTAAAAATACCTCTTAAGGTGCTCATAAGTACCTTTAATTCCATAATGTTCTCCAGTGGAAGAGTTATGAGCCTGGGCTAGTAATTTGTGTCTGATATCAGAATGGTAGCCAATGTATAATTTGCCTTTATACTTCAACGATCCTTGAGTAATAGTATAATTAGGTTTGGCAGAGGGATCAAGCTAAATTTGGGGAATCAATGAGGTAGAAAAAGACTCTATGTCATAACTGCCATATACCTCTTTAATCCAGAGAGGTGTAGATATTGAGATGCCAAAAAGTACTAATACTATGGCAGTATCAAATTGGTATTTCCTGGATAATGCATCTGCTACCTTATTGTGGTTGCCTTTCTTGTAGTGGATAGAGTAATCCAGTCCTAACAGCTTTACAATTCCTTTTTATTGAACATAGGTATGTAACCTTTATTGTAGCAGGTGTTTAATGCTTTGGTGATCTATTTTAATCACAAAATGTTGGTGTTCTAGATAGTGTCTCCAATTTGTAACAACAAATATTATTGGCCATTAATTCCTTTTCATAGATAGAGAGCATATGATTCCTCAGGTTGAGTGCTTTACTTATGAAAGTTATAGGTTTACCCTGCTGCATTAATACAGCTCCAATTCTTGTAGTGAGAGCATCAGTTTCCAGTATAAATGGTTGAGAAAAGTCTGGCAAAGCCAAAATAGGAGCTGACACCATTAAGTTTTTAAGTGTAAGGAAATCTTGTTGAGCTTCTGAGGACTAATGGAACTTCTTTCCTTTTAATAAGTCAGAAAAAGGCCTACTTAGAACACTATAACCTTTAATGTATTTCCTGTAATAGCCTATCAAGCCTAAAAACCCTCTAAAAGCTTTAAATGATATTAGTATTGGCCATTCTACCCTGGCATGGATTTTAGAAGGATATGTGCTTACTCCAGAAGAGCTAATGATGTGCCTCAGGTTCTCTAACTATAACTGACTAAAGGAACCCTTAGATTGTTTGGCATACATGCTTTTTGCACTGAGGACTTGAAAAGTAACTTCTAAAGTGTTGTAAATGGAGTTCCCAATAGCTGCTATATACTAGAATATCATAAAAAATACTAGTATAAATTTCCTAAAAAATGATTGGAATACATCATTCATTAAGGACTGAAAAGTGGCTGGGGCATTAGTTAACCCAAAGGGTATAACAGTGAACTTATAATATCCATGGTGGGTTTTAAAAGTTGTTTTGGGAATGTCAGCAGTGGACATTTAAATTTGATGGTAACCAGACCTAAATCAATTTTAGAAAAATATGAAGCTCCACAAAGCTCATCTAGAAGGTCATCAATTTTGGGAATAGGATACTTATCCTTGATGGTGATACCATTAAATTATCTATAATCAATACAAAACCTCTAACTACCATCTTTCTTTTTAACCAAAATGACTAGGAAAGAGAAAAGGTTATGGCTAGGTTGAATTAAGGAAGATTGAAGCATAGTATTGACTTGTATTTCAATTTCATTTTTTTTTTTGGAAATGGTTATATCTATAGGGTCTGAGATTTACTGGTCCACTATCTAGTTTAAGGGGAATACAATGATCATAAGTTCTTGGTGGTGGTAAGGTGGTTGGTTCATAAAAAATGAAGCCATAGTGTTAGAGTAATATTTGGAGAGATGAATCTTTGGCAGGTGGGTGAGGTGTTGGCGATGTGAGGGTAGGGGATGAGCCAATAGAAAAAAGTGTGAGGTTAAGTGTTTGAGGCCATATTTGATGAGATAACCAAATTGCTTCCCAGTCATTAATTTTAAGATGCCTTCTTTCACAATGCCCTGGAGTTCAATTTGCTTATTGTCCTTTGTAAATGACATTGAAGATTTGAGGAAATCAAAGAGAACTATGATATATCATTTCATCCAGTCAACCCCAAGGACTATGTCATAGCCACCAAGCTACAGCAGTCAAATGTTGAAATAGAAATTGTAACCCTGCATTGTCCAATTAAACCCAGTACATTTTGTTTTACTAGACATTTTATGGTCACTGGCCATAATAATAGACTAGGAAAAATCTCTAAAACATTTCAATTTAATTTCCTTACCAACCTCAATGTCAGTGAAACTGTGAGTGCTCCTAGTGTCTATTAAAATAATCACTATCCTATTACCTATAATACCTTTGATTCTAAGAGTATTAGTGGAAGAACTCCCATCCAAGATTCTAAGAGTATTAGTGGAAGAACTCCCATCCAAGGCATGCATTGATATTTCTCATCTAGTTCTTCTTCTTCCAATAGATATGGTTCATCACCATTATCAAGTAGTCCATAATGACCGCTCTCTATTGCTACAATTGTTTGGTTTTGCAAGTGTGGCTAGGAAAATATTTATCCCCATATTTATAGCAATTGCTAGTGATACGTCTAGTGTCAGGTTGAAGTTTAGAAGAATAGGTTTTAGGTTTAGATGGATGTGTCAGTTTAGAGTTTGTGGTATCAGTAGTATTAGGGAAAGAGGCAGGAAGGTCTGTGGACTTAAGAGTGGCTTGAAATTATGGTCTGTTGGTGTGAGAATAAGGGTTATTGGGTTTAGCAAGTTATGTTTATTTCCTGAGAATTGCACAAATGCACTTCTCCTAGAGTTTAGCCTGTCTAAAGGCTTGCTGCAATGACATAGGTTTAAACATCTTAATCATAGAGCTTAATTCATCATATAATCCACAAATGAAACTTGAAATGAAGTTTCAGAGAAGCCTAGATTATGTTTAAGCATCAAGGATTTAAGTTCCTCAAATCGCTCTTTATAAGTGACAATAATACCTTTTTAATGCAATTTATTGAACTTTTCTACCACCTCAGATATTGTAAGCTCACTAAATCATCGACAAATCTCTTCGGTGAATATGTCCCAAGTTACAAAAGGTTGTTAAGAAGATCAACCTTGATACCAGTTGTCAGCCTTGGTATCGAGAAATAGAGTAGCTAGCTCTATTTTTTATGTACCTCAAGAACACCATAAACACGAAAATAGTTGTTTCAATGCCTTACCCAATTGCGAGGATTAGATCCATTAAAATAAGAGGGGTCAATTTTGATCCAATGAACATTATAGTTTGGATTTAGAGTACAAGGGCCAAACAGGGTAGAGCTGGTTTCCCCAGCTTCTTTGGTTCTAGGTGTGGGTAATAATCATTTGCCTGGGTCTATGAGTTTAGTCTGGAATTGTGTATTTTCTGTGGGTATTTGGAGAGGAGGAATGTGATGAATTTGGGTTTCGGTTCTGGAAGAACTACCAATTCAAAGCAGATTCTTTATTTCAGTGGGAGGTGCTGAAGGTATTTTGGTTTTGCCCTTGTCCAAAGCTTGAATTGGCTCCATCATTTGAGAAAATAGTTTTTCAATTGATTATTGCAATTGAGTGTGAAGTTGAGTTCGGTGATTCTCCAATTCAGATCGAAACTCAGTGAATCGAATAGATAAGTTTGAGTTTTGGGTGTCATAGCATCCTTAACCCCTTAAACAGTCTCTTTAAGTTGTAATTCCAGTTGTTGAAATTGTTCCTCTAATTGTTGAATGCATTTTTG
Source organism: Codiaeum variegatum (assembly GCA_948294925.1). Classification (NCBI taxonomy): domain Eukaryota; kingdom Viridiplantae; phylum Streptophyta; class Magnoliopsida; order Malpighiales; family Euphorbiaceae; genus Codiaeum; species Codiaeum variegatum. Next base: position 2,796 of record CAOJBK012571924.1, on the reverse strand, counting down.
TACATTGTCTGGTCATTCACAACTGATAATGATAATAGAATCTCATACCTTAGGATGATGACTGCTCTGATACCAAATTGTTACATCCACAAATGATCACTATAAAATAGAAGAATAAGAAAGAATAGAAGGAAGAAGAATAATGAAAGGATAAATAGCAGAGAAGATATGGAGAGAGAAAGCAAGGATCTGATATTCTCATTAATTGCCTTTTCCGTTACACATAAAATCTATATATGTGATTCTCTCTCTTATAGCTACTTACAAAGTAGTTTATTTTAAAGGTATTATTTAGCTACATAATGGACTATTATAGCTCTCATGAGCTCACTCATATAATCAGTGCATAACATGATCCCTTTTCATATAGATGAATTTGTTTAGCTTTGAAACAAACTAATCTTTCAAAATGCATAAGACCGGATGGTTTCCTAAATTCATTTTATAATTATTTTTGGGATATTATTGGTTCAGATGTGATTAAAACTTATTTATCCATTTTGATTGGAATGACTTTTCTTGATGGTTTTGATCACACTTATTTCTCTTATCCTAAAAGTTGAGAACCCAGTGCATATGATAAAGCTCTAACCTATAAGTTTGTGTAATGTTATATACAAAATGGTCTCTTCTTGTGAATAGATGAAAAAGGTTTTGCCTAATGCAATTTTAGAGGTGCAAAAAGTTTTTGTAGATGATCGTTTCATTACAGATAATGTCTTATTAAAGGTGGAGGCATTTCATGCATTAAAAACTAATAGTTATGGCTGCTCAATTATAATAGAGGTCAAACTTGATATGGAAAAAGCCTATGAAAGGCTAGAATGGGGCTTCATTGATTTTGTGATGAAGGATATGGGGTTTTTGAATAATTGGTGCAGGCTAATAATGAGATGTGTTAGCACACTGTCGTATTCAGTATTAATTAATGGCTACATTATAGTGCAAGTCACCCTAATTCTTTATTATGAGTGAAGATGTGTTTCTCATTTATTATAGGTAGCTCATGCAGCAAATAGAATTAGTGGCTTAAAATTAGCTCCTTAAGCTCCAGCTAGTACTCACCTATTTTTTGCAAATGACAATCCACATTTTTGTAAAGCAACTCCTTCAAAAACTTTTAAACTAATGAGGATTTTATTATTATTATTATTATTATTATTATTATTATTATTATTATTATTATTATTATTATTATTATTATTATTATTATTATTATATGAGAAAGCTTCTAGCCAATTGGTGAATCCTCAAAAATCATCTTTTTATTATTCGGCTAGAGTTTCTTCCACCAGACGTGAAAGATTTCTTACTACTTTAGGGATTAGTTCAACTAATTTTAATGGGTCATATCTAAGAGTGCCTTCAATTATTAGGCACTCAAAATAAGAAGCATTTATCTATTTAAGGGGTATATTAAAAAAGAAGCTTGCATCATGGAAAGGGAGATGTCTATCTATGGGTGGTAAAGAAGTGTTGATCAAATTAGTAATGTAGTCTTTACCTACTTACACTATGAGTTTCTACCTTATCCTTGCTTCAACGGCTGACATGTTAGAAAAATCATGAATTCATTTTGGTGGGGTGATGTATAGAATTATAAACACAAATTCATTATACCAGTTGGGAGAAATTATGTGTGCCCAAGGATAGAGGCGAATTGGGATTTCATAAGATTTTGGATTTCAACTTAGCCTTGCTTACCAAACATGCCTTTTAAATCATCATTCTTCACTGTCATTTAGAGTACTATAGGTGAAATATATTTCAAGATTCTAGTATTCTATTTGCACAAGCAAGGCTAGGTTTGAGTTACAGTTAGTGTCAGCTTGGAACAATCTTTTGCTTTCTATTTTGACTACATTAAAGTTCTCACTAGAAACACATCTTAATGAATTTTGGAAGGCTCTTTGAAAGGTTAATGTGTAGCTGAGAAATAGTTCTTAATGTGGAGATTCTATCGCTCCTTCCTTCCAACGCGGACTACACTTCTGCAAAAATCTATCAATATATGTGTCTCATATATTATGTGAAATCAATATCCAGAGAAATTAAGCCACCTATTATATTCTTATCTTTTTGCAATAGAAGTATAGGTTACCTCACTGGTTCAATCTTAGGTATTGGCTCATGCATTTATCAGCTCACCTTCTGAATGAAAGTTGTTGCTTCTTCAAACAGGTTTAGATGAGCAAAATGAGATGTTGGTCAGTATTTTGGATTTGATGTGGTGGCTGAGAAAGAAAAAATTATGGGACGACACCATTATTCTACCTCAGCTAGTTATGCTTCAAGCAGTTCAATCATTGTCCAAGTTCAAGAAAGGACACCAAGTAGCTACTTTTTCCCAAACTTGTGTTCAACCTTATCCTATCCAGTAAGCTCCAAGATGGTATACTCTAACTCCCAATAACTTAAAAATGAATATGGAAGCTAGTTTATTGAGTAATGAGAGACGAGAAAAGATGGGTCGGACTATCCGAGACTATACAGGTAATGTTTGTCTCTTATACTGCTCCATTAGATTATTTTGGACCGACTCTAGTGATGGAACTGCTGGCATTATGAAACGCACCGAAGTGGATGCTACAAACATCATGGAGAGCAAGCATTATTAAAGTAGATTGCTTCTCTTTAGTTCAACTAATCTTAAGTCCTTCAAAATGATATTTTCAGAACTTCTTATTTAGAGAAGAGATTAGGGAGTTAACATTCCATGATACTTCTATTATTTATATTAGGAGAGAAGCCAACTAAGTGGCACATAGCATTTCTAAAGATGATATTCACTCTACT
>CAOJBK012568871.1:0-12705 GCA_948294925.1 Codiaeum variegatum | reverse complement strand
AATATAAGCAGCTGGGAGTTATAGACTAATTATTATATTTTTATATCATAGTAGAGTATACTGTGGTGAAATATTTAAAATAAAAAAAATTCCAATGTCGATGATCATGAAGCAAGTGTGGAGGCCTTTGTATGTCCAGGCATGGGAGAGCAATGTCTCACAGATTTTGTGATTCCATAAAATCGCAACTGTCTTGCCTAAAGCAAAAAAATGATTGATTAGATTTCCTTCCTGTTGTCCATATTGTTTTGTTTCAATGCTTTAGCATTCAGTTCCACTATTTCTGATTGGAACTGGGACCAAATCACCTTTCAATGGCTAAATTAATCCACTATTTAGTAGAAAAAGGAAAAAAAAAAAAAATTAGAGTTGTCTCACATGCCTTATGTTTCAATGAGAAACAACAAGGCTTGCTTCTCTATTGCTTTCGACAAAGTAAAACTGAAACTTTAACTTGCCTTTGACCATAGCTTTTTCTATATGGAAATCATTGGTAATAAATGGTGTTTTGCATGTATACTTTCTTTGGATTTTTTTGCTAATCTATTTTCCCTCTCTCTAAACAACTTCTCTTTGTTAATTTTGGATACCTTCTCTCCGATTCAAGCTGACTAGTTGATGACGATACTGATGTGTGAATCCTATTTTTATCTTTAATGAATTATTGATCTATCTTTGATATTTTTTTTAAAAAAAAATATTTATGAATTTATAAATATCAATGTTGTATTTTTTGTATTATGTGAAAATCTATTTATTGTATAACATTATAATTCTTAGTTGAAATTTAATTCAATATGTGTCATTTTTAAAATAATTATACATAAAATCTATATGAATTTGTAAGCGCAACAAAAAGAAGATAGTAAATGTGCATTACTAAAGGTGTAAAAATATCGACAATGTGACATACAAGAAAATGAGAGGACGAGGGAAAAAAATTGTTATTGTAAATTGATTTTGAATTCAAACAAATCAAACGAGTGAAGATAATTGTAGACGTTTGATTTTTTTTTTAAAAATACATAATTATATTTCATCAAGTATGTTTAACAATTTTTCTGTTGCTTTATTTTTGATTGTCTATTTATATGATTTTAAAAATTATAGAAAATTGTTAAGAATGTTAGTTTATGAAGAAATTTGTTTTTGGAACAAAATAATTTAATTTCCATGTGTTAAGATTTTTATTTTTTGCTCATGTTAATAATATATTAAGAGAGTGCAAATGTGGAACAAACTATTTTAGATGTCATGTTCCTTTTATCACACATACAAAGCCAATAATGCTTCTATCATAATAATAGGTGTTTTAAGCTGTTTGGTAATATTTTCAGAATTTCATCTTTTATATCATGATTACTTTAAAATGTAATTGATATTAATTTTATAAATATTACACATAAAAAAAATAATCCTACGTGGATAATCTATCTTAGTTTATATATAAAATGTCAAATGTCATATAAATTTTGACCTTTTATAAGTCAAATTAATTCATATTCCCAACTTCTTAAAATTAATTCATATTCCCAACTTCTTAAGAAATAAAATTTAAATAATGTTTTCATATGTACTATAATAATAGTAATTAGTATTTCTATAGCTTCTTTTTTATTTAAATAATGGAAGCAACTTTCACTAGTTTGGATAAGTCATGTATTATATTTTTGTTGTCTAATTCCGATAGACTTCTCCTTTTGAATTTTGAAAGGTTCGTTAAAGAAGTTTCGCCTAGTTGGACTCAATCTCCGCGTTTACCGCTACAGTATGAAATAATTAAGAAAAGAAAAGAAAAGAAAAGAGAAGAGAAGACTGTAACTGCGTTGATAGAATGTCTTACAAGAGAGAAAAATTATACTAAGTTTATGAGCCAATTTTTGACAATATGCAATAATTGAGTGAATATTATACAATTGTCGGCACTTTAGACAATAGGTAATATGATAAGTAAAATTGTTGTCTTTCTTGAAAACTGTATTGCAATGGCAATTGAAATTTTCTAAATTGCACCCATGTCATCAATCATAACTAATTTTGTATTAGAATCTGTACCTGCCATGTCCACATCATATTTGTATTAGAAATCATGAAAGATGGCATTCATTGCCCTTTAATATATAGCTCTAGCATTATTCAAGCTAAAATGCATCAATACACATTCATATGCTCCAATTAGGCCAGGACATCTGAAGGCAATCTTGCTTACATCTCCCTCAGTGATCTTAATTTTATTCTAGCCGGAATACCCATCCATAAAACTCAAAATAGTATTTCTAGTAGTCGAATCTATCAACGTATCGGCTATGGGCATGGGATACTCATCGTTGGGAGTTACGGTGTTTAAGTTTCTGAAGTTGACGTATATCCTCAACTTTCCATTCTTTTTTTTAATCACCCACCCGAACTATATTTGAGAGCCATTCAGTGTAAACCGCAGGTCAGATGAACCCTGCTTTAAGCAACCTCTCAATTTCTAGCTTGATCATTTCTTCGACCTCGAGAGACATTCTCCCCAAAGGTTTCTTGAATGTCTTGAACCCTAACTTGATTGGCAATTTATGCTCAACCACCTCTCTTGTAAGCCCTGGCATTTAATCATAAGTCTAAGCGAAACAATCCTTGAATTCCCTCAAAAGAACTACTAGTTTTACTTCAAATTCTGGGGATAATTTAACACTTATGAAAATTGACCATGGGTCAGCCTTAGTCCCTAAATTTATCTCTTTTAAAGGATCTTGGACTTCTGTTGGATCATCTTGGAGCTTCTTGTCTACTAACCCCAAATCTTTGAATTCTAGGGATATCGTAAGGTTTGATCTTCATCCTCATAGATACATTCAACTAAACATACTTGCTCCCAAAATAGATTGTGGAGCCTAAGAATAACACCATTTGCCTTTTGGAAATTCTATCCATAAATCAATTAGAGGATGATGCTCGATCAATCACCTGAACTATCTTTGGCTGAGATAATTATTCATCCAACATAATCTTCTTGTCCAACACTCTCTTGGGATGAAAAAAATAGTCTTAGCTCCCACATCATAGTACATCGCATCAGACAAGTGAACTTTTTACCCAAAAGTATTAGGATTTGCATGCACTATCTCCACATAATCATCAATGAAGAGAATTAGTAACTGATGCATGCTTGAAGGAATGTAAAAATTTGAATGAATCCAATCCCTTCCTACCAATAGGTTGTAATTTACTTGAGCATCTTCTATCTAGCAATTAGTTGGTCAAGTTTCCTTGCCGACTTTGAGTTGTATGGTTACAAACCCTTCTAGCAGTGTCTCGCCCCCACAAAGTCGTGCAGGGAAAGTTTAAACCTCTCTAGATCTTGGGTGGTGAGTCCCTATTTCTTGAATGTTTTTAGAGGTAGGATGTTGACTCCAACCCTATTATTTATCATAACCTTATTTGTAGGGATCCCATTTGCTTCAGCCTTAATATAGAGAGGCCGAATGTGATTCACCAAGCCCCTTTGGGGCTCTTCCATAATGATAGACAATGGTTGTTGTTGCCCTTTATCATCAATATCAGCCTCCAAAATATCCCTATCCAATGTGGATGACTGTCCAGGTTTGGTTTGATATTTGTTTGGCAAGACTGCCACTATCTTTAGGTCCCCATTAGCTTCTGAGATTGGAGTAATGGTTACCATGTTAATGCTCAATCCTTTAACCGGCCTAGGTTCATCCAACTTCTCTTGCTTGGCCAATTTATCATCTCTAGGACATTGGTCTTTTAACCAAACTTCATGTCTTATCCTATTGATGTTCACAATTACAGGTTGGCCCTTTGAACTTTCCTTTAGGGGCTTCTTCCCTTGGGGCTTATCATTCTGGGGCTTGTTCTCATAAAGCTTCGCTCCTTGAGCATTTTGATCTTAGGGTCTTATTTCATAATCCCCATCTATTTGATACCCCTTTGGTGCCCAACATTTGGCTTGTTTCTCTCTGAGGTGTCTGTTGTCAATGACCCTTCTCTCATCAGCTTCCTTAAGGAGCCTTTGATCTCTGACGACCAATCTTTTTTCAACCTTCTCAATGGACACCCTGTTATTACCCTTTATTTTAGCCCAACGTTCAACTTCTTACCTTTCCCTTTTTTCCTAGTATTTATCTTCTCGCTCCTGAGCTTTCATCCTTCTTTATCATAATTCATCCCTTTTCTTAAGGTTTATTTTTGCAGTTACTTGGAGTCTTTCCATTTGTTGCTGCCTTTGCAACTTTCTTTTCTAGGTACGAGTTAAACTTGGCCTTTGATTTCTCTTGCTATGACCAATCCGTGAGAAGACAGTACTAGAGCTTGAAGCTTGGGAGTTAGACTGGTGTTGATCCCATTTTTGTACTTTTTTGGGAATGTGCTTAAAGGTCTGAGGTACTCTGTCCTCGAAAGTAGGCTTTTCTTTTTCAACCTCAGGAATGGGCTTTATTCTTGTCACCTCTTCACAGCTTCTCTCCTTAGGCTTCTCTAAGAATTGCAACCTTTAATGAATGGGCTTTTCCAAGTACTGGAGCCTCTGGTGGATTGGGCACTTCTCTTCGCCCTTAGTTAAGGCTTGTCTCTTCTTTAAGGGATTGAGATAAAGAGGAGATCTCCTTTCTCTTGGGAATAACCTCCAACTTTATCTTGAAATTTAGGCAAGTTAGACACATTTCATAACTCATATTCTCATCTTCACGGGCTATCTTCTCAAGGGCCCCTTGATCAAGATCAAGCTTCATCCTAGGGCAATCAATTTGGTTTCTTGGCTTGCCTGGTCCTAGGGGCGTGATAGTAACCATCCCCACCTTGATGCCAAGCTTAGGTCCTTTGGGAAATGGCATTGTCTCAACATCGGTCTTGTCCTTCCCAAGGAATAACAATATGCCATCTTCGATAGCTTTTTGTACGATATTTTTGAAGGTGATGCAGTTGTTGGTGTAATGCCTATCAACATTGTGCCACTTTCAATACACCCATGGCTCTCCTTTGGGGTGGGATTACATGTCTCGCACTCAGCTCGATCTGCCCATCCTTCAAGAGTAGTTCAAAAATTTATTCATCCTTGGATATATCAAAAGAATACTCCTTAGCTAGTTTGTTGGTGTCCTACTTCTTCTTGTGATGGGGCCTGAGAGCATAAAAAGAGTATGGGTTTGCTGCTTTTAACTCGGCCACACAAATTTTTAATTCATCATCTGATTCTAACTCCTCGTTAGGGGTCGAGTATGCTACCTAATCTTTATAGTAGGATCGAGAGGGCTTCTTTTGCGCCTTTTCTTTGAGCAATCATTCATAACTCGTTACTCTGTCGAGAAGCTCATAGAATTCATAGAACTTCATCCATTGGATTTTCTCTCTAATAGCCATGTTCATTCCCCCAAAAGCCAATTCCACTAATTTTGACTCAGGAACCCTGGAGGGGTACTGGGTTTTCAACTTTCTAAACCTTGCTACATACTTCTCAGTCGATTCACTAGGATTCTAAGTGATCTTAACCAGATCAGCCAAAGTGACATTTGGCTTTGAGCTATAGAATTTATCAGTGAAATCCCGAACCATTTCCTCCTAAGTGTGGATGCTCTCTAGCCGGAGTCGGCTATACCACTCGAAAGCAATACCTACTAAAGGATTGGAAAATAACCGAAGCTTGAGAAAACCACTAGATGAGGCTTCCTCAAATTGCAACATAAATCGAGAGAGATGTTCCCTTATACTAACATTGTCATCCCTAGAGAACAATGTGAATTTCGATGTCTTGTACCCTTTAGGGAATGAGTTATATGCATTGATAAATTCGGGATATGGGTGTCCATAAGGATCCCTGGGAGGTCTCCTAAGTTGCACCCCCATCCTCTGCAATTGCATTGCTAGATCATTTACATTCCATATTTCAGGGTTAGGCAATTGTGGTTATGGGTAAGCCTTCATGGCATGCCCTTGAGGTGGAACATGAGCCATATAATCGCCTTGGGGTGGGTGAGGTGCTTGATGTTGACTCAGAGGTAGCATAGGTTATGGGTGCTAGTGATATCTTGGGTCTTTTGACTGATAGCCCTGGCCAATAGTTTAGACTAGGGGAGGCACAAGCTGCCTATGCTGTTGATATCGGCATGGGTCCTCTGGCTGATAGCCCTGGCCGACAGCTTGGGCTGAAGGAGGCATAAGCTGTGGCCCCTGATCGATATTTTAAACTTGGGGAGGAATGGGTTGTTGTTATTGTAGATATCAGCCTTGGTTGTCTTGTGGTTGCCCCTAGCTGACATTTTACCTTTGTGCAAGTCCGATGTCTCTATATTGCAATTCATTTTGAATGGGTTGTAGCATATTTTGTCAGGGTGGAGTTCCCTTATTTGCGGCAACATCATTATACCTCATGCCGAGTAAGTTGTTGATGTATGCAACTGACTCGTGGAAGGTTTGGATGGTGTTATGCACCATGTTCTGTGCATCCCTAGTTTCCTCAAAGAGGGGACGCATGAGCTGAGTCATCTAGTTCATCAAGCCTGTGTACATGTCCATATTTGCAGTTGCTATCACCGTCCCAACAGCATTGATATTGGCGTCAAAAAAGGACCTCAGCTTAGATGGCTTGATGTCACAGTTGTATTCATCCCCAGTCTCATCCTCGGTTACATCGCCTTGGGGAGGGGGTGGTAACTCATCTAGGATGATCACTTGGGATGATATCGCCATGGGATCTTGAGGAGAAGCTTGACTCAATGATAATCCGAAAAAGCTTTATGGGCTTGGGCCTCACCACGGGATACAAATTGAGGCTTGAAGTCCATATTGGGGAATGAGAGCCCTTAATCATAGTTATACGAACTTGGTTCTGGGCCAGTATTAATAATTACACTTGTTGTTATATGAATTATATAAATAAGTTTTAATAAATTTGTTAAATTTTAAATAATAAATATAAGACTAAATATATCATTCAAAAATACTACATCAAATTGTAACAAATAAATATCTAACTATTTTAATATTATATTGCAAAAATTTTGATAATGGCAACAAAAATCATTTTTTTTTCAAAGACAAAAATCATATTAAATGATATTTAAAAAAATATATATATGATATTGGTATCTATGTCAATACCGACTTCAATTGGAACCGTAATAGTGCTACTGCCATCCTTAATAATTTCTCTCAAAATATAATTTCTTTACCAAGTGTACAGTTTGTTATTGGAAGACGTGGCATCCACTGATTATTGTTAAAGCAGACTAGGCGTGGTGGTGTCCAACTCGGCACCGCTTTTTTAGTTTTTATTTTTATTTTTCTAAAGTTCTTGCCAATAGATAATCACATTCGGACACGCACGTGATTGTGACCCTGAAAAACCCAACACGTGGCGTGAGAGTCACGTGACTTACCCACCATTATCTACTCCTCACCTGTCGGGTTTAGGTGGACATAATCAATCACATTCGGCGGTGCCAGACAGGCAGTTACATTGACGCCACGTGGAATTACAGTTGGACCTTTAAAACTTTAATTGGCTTCCACGTCTCGCTATCAAGAGTAAAGAAATATGAAAACGTTATTAATACTACGGCCAGCCGGTTTTTATGAAAGGGGAAATAAAGGAAAAGTAAGTTTGGCGTAAGTTTATTATTTTTTAAATTGTTTGGTTAGGGGTGATATTGAAGTTAGAATGGGAATGGATTTTTTATTCTCAAATTAAAATTGTTTAGTATGATGAAATGCTTGGGATGGAAATAGAAAATATAAAATAAATTTAAAATATTTTCTATTTTTAATGCTACATAAAATAAAGGAATGAGGTGGAAATAGAAATAAAACATTATAATTGTTATTCTTTAAATTTCATTCTCATTGAATTATTTTTAATCTCAATTTTACATACATGTTTATTAAACAGTTCCTAAAGTATTTTTTTCTTAAAACAAATTATTTTATTGCTTTCACTACAGTTATAAAAGCACTAAAATAAATAAATAAATGATTTTTCAAATTAATTATATTTATTCAAATTATAATTATTCTGATAGTTATATTTTTTATGTATATTAATTATTCTTAATTCATTATTTTAAGGTTTTGTTTGAAGCAATATTTTTAAGGTACTTTTACACACAAAATTTAACCTAATAATATTTTATTTATTCTCCACTATGGAAAAACAAATCTCATATAAAAAACATGAAATAAATAAAAATATATTAGATTTTATGCAAGTTAATTAATTTTATATAAATACATGTTAATATTTACTATAAGTTTGTTTATGTATAGACAATAGACTTCAATACTCATTATTAATTTATCAATATTTTCTAAAAAAAAAGTTGTAAGATTATAGGAAAGAAAAGATACTGCTGCTATTATAATTTAAAGATAGATAGGTGGTGGAATATTATGGGAGCGTTGATTTATTGACTTTGAAGGGAGTCAATTGTGAGCTAGCAGCACAGGTTGCCTAGCAAGGAAGCATGATTTGTGGCCTGTAATATGGGCATTAGTGCTATAAGTTTTCTTTATTTTAATATTTTTTTTTCAATAGAATGGTTAGTGATTCAAATTCATTATCTTTCACTGGCTAAAAAAAAAATTATGTTTCTTTTGCCTTTTCATTAATTCCATTTGAAAACTGCTAAATAATAACATTTAGTTACCGTTTACACCATAACTAAAAAATACAGTTTGGACGAGCTCAATAAAATCTGATCAACATAAAGATCAGTTCATAAGCCCCAAAGCTAGTCCACAAGAATCCATCTCTATAAAGAAAGCCAAAACAATTTTCATATAGGATTCCATCTTCTAAAACTGATGTTTATCTATATAGAAATTTACATCTACAAGGAAGACTCTATTTTCTACATGGATTCTAACAAACCAAGTCTCTCTATTACGGGTGGCAAAACCGAATTTTTATTCGGTTAATTCGGTGACCAAACCGAAAAAAATAAACAGTTTGGACAATACAGTTAATTTGGTCCAATTTGGATTTGAGAAATGAGAAATACGAGTTTCGATTCTCAATTCTAAGGTTTTTAAAACCGAATTAATATATAACCCTAAAATTATATATATAACCCTAATATGATACGACGTCGTTTCACTAGAGCATATATGCATCTTTAACACATAAAACCCTCATTTTTGCCTCTCCCTCCTCTCTCTCTAACCCTCAGACTCTATTTCTCTCTCTACTCTCTCTCTCTCTCTCTCTATTTCTCTAGAATCTAGAGAAATCTCTCTAAAAATCTGTCATTCTCCAAAGAGATTTCTCATTGGAATCTCTCGATTTCTCTGGATCTTCACTCAAATATTCATTTTTCTTCATTCTAATCAATCGATTCTTGGTGGAAGCTCTAAAATTTCTAGAGAATATCTTATTTTCCTCTGAAATTCTTCAATCCACACTGTAATACTTAATAAATTTTGATTTTCACTCTTGTTAATGAACTGATTTATCAAATCAGTATTTGTGGAAACTCAAACGATCATTCTGAAACATTGAATCATCTTCTCTATTCATCCTAAACCCTAGTTTTTCAAGTATTTCATATGATCTCTTTCCCCTTTTATGCTATTTTTTAAATTATTTTGATTTTATACAAAATATAACGAGTTTTATTTCTGAATGTTAGTACATGCAATGATTTGTTACTATGTAGGACTTTTACATGCAGATCCTCTGATTGTAAGGTAAAAATATTGTTCCCCTAAGATTTTTTGTTATTTTAGTTCATTGTAAGTTTACTAAGACTTGTTTTTTCTTCACTTTGCAAGGATCTGTTATAAAAGGGGAAGCAGTAAGTATATGAAAGTCATTAGAGAAGCAGATTTGTGATTGTTGCATTGAAGAAAAGGTAATATTAAAATTTTTTGTATTATTAACAAATTAAAGTTACTTAATATGTTTTGAAGGTTATTTTAACTTGTTTTTCATTGATTTTTTTTTTAGGGTTTTGGATTTTATTAGTTTTGTGGCATGGTGGTTGCAAGATTGATTACTTGCTGCTACTGGATAATGTAAGTGCCTGGTAAATCTTAACCTTTAATGAGATTTGATGATATTCTCTTTCATTTTTATTGTTAATATGATTGGTACTTGTATTGTTTGACCATTTTGTTAGTCTAGATGAATTTTGATAATCAATTTGAGGGGAATGGAGCAAATGTGTCCAGTCCAACTCCTTGTGGTGCAAACTCCCTCAATGCTCTTATGAACATTGATGTTGGTGGAAGCTCTGATACCCTAATAGTAGTAGCAAATGCTCTTAAACTACCATTTCCTCCCAGTAAAAAAAATGGGAAGCCAATGAAACCCAAATACCGTCTATGGGATCATTTTAGTAAGATATATGATCCAAATGGTAAACATATTAATTCTAAATGCAATTACTATCCTGCGACTTATTGTTTTGATACTAAACTTAATGGCACATCTAGTATGAGAGCACACATGTTAAGCTATTTGAAAAAACCCTACTTCTAAACATGTTGGACAATCTCTTTTGACCTTGCAACCTGTTGAGTCTGTGAATTTGCCAGATGGGGAGGATGGGGGGATAGCTATAGGAACTTGGAAATTTGATCAAGATGCTATTAAAGAGTCAGTAGCATACATGATCATAGTTGATGAACTTCCATTTAGTTATGTTGAGGGTATTGGGTTTAGGAAGCTTATGAACACTACATGCCCTAAGTTCAAAGTCACTTTAAGAAGGACTGTTACCAGACACTGTTATTCTTTGTTTGTCTTTGAAAGGTCTAAGTTTAAGTCATTCATTAAAGATAATGCACATAGAGTTTGCTTGACCATTGACATTTGGACAAGCATTCAGAAACTCAATTTCATGTGCCTCACGGGCACTTTATTGATAATGAGTGGAAGCTCCAAAAAAGGATATTGTCTTTTGTTCCTGTGAGTAGTCCCAAGGTGAGTATATAGAAAAGGCAATTGAGAGTTGTCTGTTAGATTGAGGGATAAAAAAATGTATTGATCATCACTGTTGACAATGCATCATTTAATGATATTGCATTGACATATCTTAAGAGTAAATGTGTGAGCGATGGAAGCATTGCACAATATAAGTACTTGCACATGAGGTACATTGCTCACATTTTGAGCCTAGTTGTCCACGATGGTTTAAAAGATGCCGACTCTTCAATTAAAAAAGTGAGAGATTTTATTAGGCATGTCAAAAATTCACCCTAGAGGCTTAGGAAATTTAAGGAAATGTGTGAGTTCCTTACTGTTGAATTAAAAAAATTATTGATGTTAGATGTCCCTACTAGGTGGAACTCCACCTATTTAATGCTTTCAGTTGCATGCTAATATGATTAAGTGTTTGATAGGATACAAGACCAAGAGTCCAGTTTTTCCATTGACCTTGGCCAAAATGTCCCATCATACCTTGATTTCAATTATTGTAAAAGACTTGCTGATTATGTGAAGGTCTTATATAACCTAACAAACAAAGTTTATGGTTCACTCTACATCACATCCAATTCATACTTTTCTTATATTGCTAGCCTGTTCTTTCTTTTAAAAAATATGTGTGAAGCCTCTAATATTGAGGTTTCAAACCTTGGTAGAAGTATGAAAGTTAAATATAAGAAATATTGGGGTGACCCTGATAAGATGAATAAGTTGATCTTTTTTGCAAGTGTTTTAGACCCTAGGGAGAAAGAGGAATTCCCAGAATATTCACTTAATAAAATGTATGGTGTTGACCTTGAGGGAAGCTTATTTTTTAGCATTAAAACTGAGTTATTATGGTTGTATCAAGAATATGAGGCAATGTATGGTCCAACTGAATCATCTTCCTCTCAAGCAAATTCACAGAGCACCATAACTTCTCAATCCTCTTTGTTTGATTCCTCTATCACTGTTTCATCTTTAACATCCCAATTTAGACAACATAAACTTGAGAAATCTGGTGGAAGCAGAAAATCATAACTTGAAACTTACTTGAGTGAGGACATTTCCCATGCCCAAGACTTTGATGTCCTTAAGTTTTGGAAGAAAAACTCTAAGAGGTTTCCAATTTTGTCTAAGTTGGCAAGGGATGTGTTTAGGGGTGGGAAAAACCGAACCAAACCGAAAAAATTTTTGGGTTCTGGTTTATTGAAAATTTGGTTCGGTTCGATTTTTATATATAAAAAATTTGGTTTTCAGTTTTCGGTTCGGTTTTGCCTTTTTTGGAACCGAACCGAACTGAAAACCGAAAAACTAAATTTTTTATAACCCTAGGTATATAAACCATTTTTTTCTGCCTCACTCTCTCACACACACAGACAGAGCACTGCTGCCGCCTTTCTTTCTCTCGTTTTCTCTGATCTCTCTCTAAGTTTTTGACTTTCTCTCTCTTCAATCTTTGAGGAAAACTCGTGTTTTCCAGATTATTGTCTTCATTTCTTCTTGAAATCATCTTGATTTCATTGTTACTCTGGAAAAATTCGGTGGAAGCAATTTTTTTTTCTTTTGAATCTGTTAGATCATAATTATTTGATCATTTGTGGTGAAAGCTAACAATTTTTATGTTGAATCTATGAGAGAACTATGTTCTCCTTCATTTTTGATGGAAGCTAACCCATTTTCTTTTGAATCTGTCTGTCTTATTCATTTTTCTAGTGGAAGCTAACATTTTTTCTTTGATTATTTTGAATTTGTTCACATCTGAGCCCCAAAAATCTAACGTAAGTTTCAATTTTTAATTTTTC